>VWZI01013889.1:286035-354206 GCA_013396835.1 Psilopogon haemacephalus | reverse complement strand
CAGCTGTTCTACATCTGGGTAGTTGCTTTAAGAAATTGAATTTGTTACCAGTGTGAGAGAGATTTTCAATATTTACCCAAAGGCCAGCTGCCACCCAGCACATTAGTGTTAGAGGGCAACTAGTTTTTAAATCATGCTATGAGTGGAGACCTGACTTGAGGACCCAAGTGAAACACCTTTTGCAAACTCTGCTCAGTCATTAATGAAGTGCAGTGGTCACTACTGCATATGGTTTATCACCATTCAGAATGGCTGGAGGTTATCTTAGCAGATATATATCTGTACAAAAAAGTTCTGTGTGTCTTTCTTTACCATCTATTAAATCATAGCATCTTAGATTTGTTCTAATATACCTGTTTAATCACTAGTTTGGTATCTGGTATCATGAGTTTTTAAAGTAGTAGAATTTTCTGAGCTGCATGCTGTCTTCCATGGCTTTAATATGAAGAAATGAGTAATCTTCAAGTCTTGATCCTTCCTGACACCTTCTAGAGCTGTTACAGGTTACAAAGACTGATGGCTTTTTTTCCTCTGCAGTCATGGCTTCCTGGACAGGGCTAAAAAGGCAGTTAGGAGGAGTTGTTTGCAACCCCCTTCTGGCCAATTTTCTTTCCTGTTGGTATCATGGAGTGGCCACAGAGAAGAGAGGTGGTTTGCCATCTTTACTCTTGCCTACTGCTGACTGCACTTACAACTTGAATGCTGAACAGAGAGGGTTTTACTGTGTCCTTTCCCCCTTCTGACTCATTTCTATCACTTATTATGTGGTCTGTCTCTCGCAGCCATAATTACAGGCTTGAGTTTGTACATGGCTCTAGAAGCTAGATGGCTTTGGGAAGATCACCAGGTGTGCGTTCTCTGGGGAGGTATGTTGCTGTGGACATAGCTTTATTAACTTTCATAATGAAAATGACTGAGTCAAGCCATCCTTTAGATGTTCACAACTATGTGAATTATAAAAATGCATGAAAAGTTGTTGTATCCTTCAGAAGAAGTGTGGATACACAATTCTTGGCCAGCAGTATTGCAGCATCATTTCTACCTATTTTTGCCCCCAGATTCCCACCACTTCCACAAAAAGAACAAGAGGAAAGAGGGTGAGACAGTTCTGATGAGCATTTTGAAACCTATCTTGCCTGTATCAGCACAAAAAAAAGTTATCTGTACCAGCTCAAAAGGATTTGAAGCCTGGGTTCTGACCTTCTGGAGCTGCCATTGTGCAGAAATGGTGGGCCAAGGCAGAAATTTGGACCGGTTCAGGAAGGTCTTTGAGTAGAAAGGTGGTCCAAGAGCACTATACAGCCACAACATATTTATTTTGTTGTTTTTTTTCTTCTTTTTGATGAAAGCTTTGACAAGTATCTTTTTATTAAAATAATACACAGACTTTTAGATGTGGAGATTTCATAAGCAAGATTTACCTTTGGTATTGGTACGCTAAGAGTTTCCCACAAGAAAAAAAGTGACAAAGAAAGATGACAACCCCAGAAATACTTGAGGGGAAAGCTTACTTTAAAACTGACCAACCAAATAACAAATAAAATCTCTCTTTCTTTGCCAAAGACAAGATACACAAAAAGCAGAAACAGCTCAACTGCAGGTTCTGAGTACTGTGTCCAGTTCTGGGCCCCTGAGTTTAAGAAAGAAGTTGAGGTGCTTGAATATGTTCAAAGAAGGGCACAAAAGCTGGTGAGGGGGCTGGAGTACAGCCCTATGAGAAGTGGCTGAGAGAGCTGGGGATGTTCAGCCTGGAGAAGAGAAGGCTCAGGGGAGACCTCATTGCTCTCTACAACTACCTGAAAGGAGGTTGTAGCCAGGCAGGAATTGGTCTCTTCTCTCAAGCACCCAGTGACAGAACAAGAGGACACAGTCTCAAACTGTGCCAGGGCAAGTTTAGGCTGGATGTTAGGAAGAAATTCTTAACAGAAAGAATGATTGGCATTGGAATGGGCTGCCCAGGGAGGTGGTGGAATCCCCATCCCTGGAGGTGTTTAAGAGGAGTTTGGATGAGGCACTTAGTGCCATGGTTTAGTTAATTAGAAGGGCTAGGTGATAGGTTGGACCTGATGATCTCAGAGGTCTTTTCCAACCTGGTTAATTCTGTGATTCTGTGACTCCAAGGGAAAAAAAAAAAATTTATCCTGCCAGTGTCTACTGGGGAATCTGACTTCTTTCACCAGGCTGAGATTTATGAAAGGCATCAGAGTTAGTAGCCCACAAAGAACACTCAGAGGGACTAGCTTTAATGTACTTGCAGAGGCAAGGATTGAATTTTGCTTTTATGATTAATCTAACAGGCAGCACTTCTGGTGGCTCTGTACCCTTCTGACATGATCTAGCCACATTAGTTTAGATCTGACTCAGATGTGTGAATATCTGCCACAAAATCACTGGCACCAGTTTTGCAGCGCAAACCATGACCTACAGTTTCCTTTTTTTTTTTTTTTTTTCTGGGCAAGATCCAGATACAGAGCAGTTTAGCTTCCTGAAAGCTGACGAGCTTGGATTGTAAAACAATCTGTCTCCTGGATTAAGGAAATAAAACCTGAGTAACTCTTTACAAAGTCCATCCTCTGAGAAAAAGGGTCAGAAGTGCACACTAGATTCACAGTCTCATCTCTCTGTGCAAAGTAATGAGCAAGCAAGGTTAGGAAGAGGGAACGGTCAAGAATTGTCCTCACTGGTGTAGAAATAATTCATTTATAGACAGGTACAAAGTAAGCTGTTTCTTTTTCATCAACAAGTCTCTTAATTACTGGCATTTGTTTTAATCCAAGGTATGTTAATAGCATGAAAGGGAATCCCTAATATGTGACAGATTGATGCTGTGGTATTCCAGAGGGCAAGTAAAGTTTTACTGTTTGAGAGTGGGATGTTCACTCATGGAGTGACCGGAGCTGGTTAATTTTTTTTTCACCCACTGAAGTCACCGCTGCAAAGATTGTACAGTGATGGGAGGAGGTCGTTTGCTCTCTTCTCGTGTTAATATTTGACTACATCACAATCTATGAGTGACCTATTAATTGATTAGTTGCAAACTGCTGAAGTGACAGGTTTTTATATGAGTGTAAAGAACACAAGGATTCATATTCAGGTCAGGTCTTAAGGTTAAGCAGAGATCTTCAGTGGTAGACCAGGCAGATGATGTCTAGGGGAATTCTAGATGATGTCTAGGAGTATGTTGTGATTTGTGATAATTATCTGTCCTAGAATAACGCTGCAGAACATCTGAAATTCCTGGAATCTTAGAGTTTTCTAGCACAATGCATAAAATGATGTGTTCTACTGCAGCTGTGCAATTCGATATTAGTAAAGATGAGCACACATTTCTAATGACCCTTATCTACACTGTTAATTTTTATCTTGTTAGAAGATGAATCTGAATTGAGAAGGAGACAAATTAGGTAATAAGTTTAACTGTGCCAATGCCATAGGGTGAAACTTAATAATGTGTAGCATCTTGCATACAAGCAATAGCTGAAATATCTTCAAACAAATGATACAACAGATCGATTGATTTATGTATGGAATAAATGAGACTAAGTGATTATTCAAGCTAAATTGGATGAAGTCTAGCAATCAAGTGAAAGAGATGGAAATAGACACTAGAAGGCTACATTAAGGTGAGATATTCAAAGATGAGAAAATATCACAAGAAACTATGAACTAATTCACTTACTCATGAATATAAAGGGGAGATTTTCAGCAGTGTTGGTGAGACCTGGTAGGAGCCAGATGAGAGGAGAAGGTGAGGTCCACCATTCTCAGTGTGACAGATGATGGATAAATCTGAGGAGAGCTTTTCACTTAGAGGTTACCATTTGAAGTTCACTAGAGAGAAAGTAACCATGTTTGGATGTGTATTTGAACTTGTGTCCTCTCTGTAGTTTTAGCCAGCTACAGAACAGCAATTTTTAGGTACTGAAACTTGAGCAAGTGATTTCCAGCTCAGCCCTTCTGACAGCAGCTTCATTTCTGTGATGGATAAGTGACATTCTCTAAATCAGAGGTGGGAGTGTGTTTGGGAGGTCTCTGCAAGGTTGGTGAGCAGGAAAGAATCTCTATATTTGAATAACTGGAGAAAACTTAGAGGTTTGGTAGAAGATAGCTAAGAAGATTTAACTCTCTATAGACTCACATTTGCTCTATAGGGATTTGCTCTATGATCAAGCAGGATCTTCTAAGTCACAGAATCACAGAATTATTGAGGCTGAAATAGACCTCTGAGATCATCAAGTCCAGCCTATGATCTACCACCACCTCATTGACTAGACCATGTCACTAAGTCCCACATCCAATCAGCATATACAAAATGTTTGAAAATACAGGTGGAGAGAGGCAGAAACTTGTTTGAAACATGCAAGATTTCAAAGGGAAGGAAAGGTCTACAGTACAACAATGTTGTCCTTTCTCTTTCTCAGAGGGACCTATTGATATACACTCTTCTCACTTATTGTGAGCAGTTGTTCCGGCAGCTAGAATAAAAGATCCCTTCCATGCAAGGTGTTTGCATTGCTGTACAAACAAAACCAAAGAAAAACTTTATTTAAGAAAGGTGTGTGTGAGAATATCTTTCCCTGTTAAGAACGACTGAATAAGACAACCTTAGGTAGGGATAGAAAATATTTACTTAAGCCTAGTCCTGGTGCCACAGAGGTTGGTGGGAGCTTAGCAATAGGATAGAATCAGATTGTGTGATATCTCTCTGGGGATGGGACAAGCAGAGAGAACTCAGTAGGACTGAGGTATTCCAGTAATGTGCCATGTTGTTTTAATCAAGGGACTTGCATCACTCTAGGAATGGAGATGTTTAGTGAAGGGTGGAGTGTCTCAGATAAATAAGCAACTGAAACTTTGGATGTTCATCCATCCCTTATCTGAACTAGCCAGATCTCTTTGTTGTGCAAAACAGGGCTGGGAAGCTTTGGAGGAGAAACTTCCTTCTGATATTTGATATTCTCTGTCTTCTGCTTCAGCTACAAGCACAAAATCAGCTTCACACACGTGTTTTCTGCTCTTTGATTAGGCCCTTTTTTGACCTCCTTTTTCCCTGTGTGCCAGTTGCTACAGGGCATTAGCAGCTACTACAGCTTCTGGTGGAACCACATCCCATCACATCCCCAGCACCTTCCTTGAATGTCTCAGTGACGTCACTAACTTGTAACCTCAAGTTACTTACTGCAGCAAGTTTAAGTGGGATTCCCGTTGTGAAAATACATCTACATGCAGAATGTCTTAAAATGCTGATGGAAGTGAAGAAGGATAAGTTCAGGTCTATTTGGGAGCTGCTGCATAACACTATTTTTGTGTACTTCAGATTTCTGCAAACCTTTTCTTTCCACTAGACTTAGATGCATCATTTCTAGTAAACAAGATATGCAGTTCAATGTAAGATAATTCAGTTTTTCTTTCAAGTTAATATGTTTTGCTCTGTAGGTATCAGTTGTAAAATTTGTGTTCTGAGATGTGCTTTCTATTGGTCTGTGTTTCCCAGATATTGAGTCAGGTCTGCATATGCAATCCTGTCCTGAAGTGTAAAAGGTAGGGGTTTTACATATCTAGATAGTTGGTTTAGAGGATCAATCAATTCTCAGAGGATCAAAGGACCTAAGTTAAAGCAAGCAATGTAAGTCCTATTAAGACAGATTTAAAAATAGGGCTGTGGAAAATGTCTGAATAAAATGTGTTTACACAATGAATTTCCACTATTTGCATAAGAGTTGCTAGTGTCACTTTTTCACTGAAAAGTCCACAACCCTTATAAATTTTTTCGTCTTCAACAGCTGAAAATGGAACTTTTTTAGCAAGAGCGCTGTTGAAAAGAATTCCATGTTAGCATGAAAACTTTTTGTATATTCTTCACTTTCCGATGAGGAGTCATGCACTATCTCAGAAGGCTGACTCCTTTTTATTAAAAGAGGTTTCTTATTTGAGAACATATTTCAGTTTTAAAAAGATTTGATGCATTCAAGGACAAAATCTGCTGTAAGATCTAATCCTTCCTGTGTCCGTGTTGGATTGTTTGCAGCAACATGCTTTTGGGTTTCCAAAAGTAGCTAAAACTGCAGGACCACTTTTTACGGCTGTTTGGAGAGGGGTTTACTTAGCTCTCTACCCTATCAAATGACTCAGAAAAATCACCATATGTCAGATTAGATCAGCTCAAAAATTGCAGCCAGGAAACCATTGATAGCTTTTTGTGGAGTTCTATGAAAGTTTACATAATTGTCATTGCATGTCATTTACTATAGCAGCTGCATGAAGATCCTGGTCTCCAATAAACAGAGATAATTGATTAATAAACTGTATCTGTGGTCACTGCAGTTTATTCTATGTGCTGAGATCTGCACAAGCAGGTCTGGAGTCCTGCTGCTGATGATACAATTTACGCATTCATTTAGTTTGAAGTCCGTATCTGGTCTGAAAAATAGTGGTGAATCATTTGAAGATCCAAAATTAATTAGGCCAAAAGCACATGCTAATAGGATTAACATTTCAAGGTTAGCCAAATCATCTCCCTGTGCTTATTGCAGGCAGTCGCTGCTCTGGCCGCCTATAGAGACTGGAGAGGGACAGCAGCACCCCAGGCACCCCGTCCTGGCCAAGGGGATAGTGCCTTGGCCATGGTGTGCCTGGTGGAGACACAGTGGGCTCGGTGTGGGGCTGTAACTGAAGTTGTCCCTGTTCTTGTTCCTGCTCTGGCAGGTGGATGATCTATGGAAGTCCCTTCCAACACCTAACATCCTGTGATCCAGTGATCCTGTGAAATTAAATCTGTGGCAAAATTCCCTTTGACTTTCATATCATGTACAAGTAGAAGAGATGCAAAAGTTCACTGAGTCCAGTCCCTCTGCTAGAGAAATATAGTGAATTTTTGTGACTTCCTTGGCTGAATATCATGATAAAATCTCACAGATTTTCTTACGTTTTCACAAACTTCTTCCCTTGGTGGTTAGAATAGCTCTCCTCCATTAAGTGTCTTCAGAGGCAGCTAGCTCCACTTATGCCAACAGTCATCCTGTGGTTTAATTAGTTCTTCCATGGTATGTATCTGTATGTGTCATCCTTTGTCCTGTGAAGCTAAACAAAACTCATCACTCTCCCTCTCCCTCTCCCTCTTCCTGCTGTGTGTGATAAGTTACCATTGCCCTTGTCTGACAAGCTGCTTTAAACACAGCCTGTTAAGATGCCCGTGTCATTTCCAAGAGCTAATTTCAGGGACCTATGCATCCCAGAGGCAGGCAGCCTCACCAAGAGGGCTCTGCTGCTTCCTCCCCAGGAAGGTCCTGGGATTACTTGAGTGAATGTCTTCATTTTATGGCTTTTAGGAAGTGAGAGGCAGGCTCTTGAAGGCCATGACCCTGGGGAAAAGGAGAGCTCTATCTCCTGCCTGTGACTGGCCCAGGGTGGTGGTGGTGGTTGCAAAATGCAGTTTTTATGAGACTTTGCTGACATGATGGAAGGCAGGCAGCATGGTGGGTGCATGCATCGTGCTGTGTTGTGGTCTCTGTACACCTAGTGAAAAGCAGGACCCTGAAATAAATCAGCTGGACTCCAGTGAAGTTGATATAGCAATTTATACCAGCTTACAGTCTGGCCTCTAGTCTTGAGGTTATCCTGGAAAAATAACGTTGTCCTTATGTCCTAGAGAGTCTGTCCTTACATTGCCTTCTTACATTGGGATAGGGGGAGATGGCTAGGAAGGGAGTGGGGCTGTCAGCAGAGCTGACAGGATTTGGGAACAGACAGTCTTTTTCTTGGAATTTTCATGGATTTTATGCATAAAGAAGTACGACTTTGGAGATAAATTTTAAGCTGCCTTTTTTTTTTTTTTTTTCACACCCCTCCCTTCTAGCCCCCACATTGGCCCCTCCTTCCCCACTTTGTTTCACTGCAGCCATCTGTATTCGCTAGTGAACAAGACAGCAGTCATCAGGCTGTTTGGCTATGCTGTCTTTTTTTGTTGCATCCAGGCTGGCACAGGACACCCATGATCAGGTGGTAGTTGTACTCCTGCTACAACTTCCCATTCCCCAATTGCCTGGTGGAGCCTGTATATCTTCAGGAGTCCTTCATTGCCAGGTCTGGCTGATGGTGTTTGAAGGACAGGGAAATGTGCTCTCAGTTCCAGCTAAGCAGTACAACATGTTGCAACCTTTTGAAGAAAGCCTTTTATGTAGCACCAAAAAACTGCTGTGCAGTTATAATTAAATTCTCTGATGTACGCTTCATATCTCAACATTTTCTGAATTTTCTAAGGATATATGTAATCTTCAAAGTTATCTCCTTGAAGGAATTTTGGTACATTTAAGACATGCAGTAAAACATTTACTATGACCCATGAAGTACATGGAGTAGATATATGTGTATATATGCTTGTGGGAGTACATTGGTGATTGAAATATACTTTTTTTCCCCTATAAATTATGAAGGAAATAAAGCAATCATTCAAAGTCTCATTTAAAAATGCATATCTAAGGCTACAAGTATATATAATTAAAAATCATTTTATATAAATATTGTTCACTGGAAGAATATATATATTCTTCCACTGTACAGACAGTGGAAGTAGTTTCTGTAAACTGATGCTTGGAAACCTCTTTCGGTGACATCCTGAATCACTGCAGAGTTAGACAAGACATCCAGTTATTTCATGTGCTGTGTTTAGGCTCATTCTTTTACTCTCTTATTTTGCTGAGTTTTCCAGTTATAAGAGATGGTCACTAGGTAGATATCAGAAGTGAGAAATGGATAATTTTCTTCTGTGTAAGCAAAAGATCTGTTAAAAAAAAAAAACGACCGAGAATACAGATGTTCAACGATTTGAGTCAAATGTCTAAGATATTTTAACTAAGAAAAAGCAACAAAGAATTTCCTTTAAGTATTGCAACATTTCTTTTTAGCAGTTATCTATGGCAAACATTTTGACTTTTCAGTTGAATGAGGCCTTTCAGTTTAGAAATTAACCCTGAAAAGAACTCTGAAATGGGGAAGATAATGCCAAAAGAGTATTTCAGTTGAAAAAAAAGTTTTTTTTTTTTCAATTAATAGAAAGTTTTGGGGTTTTTTTTTTTTTTTTAATTAAAAAAAATTTTTGGGTTTTTTTTTTTTTTTTTTTTAGAGGGAAAATTACTGTTAATAATAAATAATAATGAATATATTTTTTTAAAATTGGTTGAAATGTTAATTATTTTAGACACCGATCTGGAAAAGAAAAAAAGTTTCCAAAATTTAATGACTGCTACATCCTTGAGTAAAAATCTGGAAGATGAAGCTTCAAAGTTTTCCTTTCATTATTAAACACAATGTAGTCTCTTTTTTTACTCCCAGGCAGCTGATCAGATGTATAGGGATATTTAAGCAATTTACATGAAAAAACCAAATTATGAGTCCAATAAGACATAGATTGATACATATTTATATTCATTTTTCTGTACCTTCATAGGGTATGGGAGTGTGATAGTGCTGAGTTGGTGGTTATGTATTATTCTGGTTTAATATAGAGGAAATTTAAGCCTTAAGTCTTAGCTTTGTTGTAATCTTTCCAAACACTTAGAGATGGAAGGATTGTTTACTTTATCTGGTTATTTTGTGATCGTTTCTGATGCTTTCTGCATGGTCCTGGAGTGGTAACCTTCCGTATTCCATAAGGCTCCTTGTGATGTCATCGTGCTCAAGTGAAACTGAGGTAGTGTCTTCTTCCCTGGTTGTTTCTGCTGTCTGCTGCATTGAAATATGTGAAAAAAGCAAACCATTGCCTCAGTGTTTGCAAGGGCCTGTATTCAGTCTCTGTGGTAAGATTTGTCTCCTTGAGAACATGCTCCCCAAACCCCAGCTGTTCACACTACATGGAGCAGGTAATGTAAAAAGAAATGAGCCACAACCTAGCAACTCCTGCCCTGGGGAGGAGCTGAAAGTTGGTTAACATTGATGATGGGTGATTCAGGTACCCATCACATGGATTACTTTTCCAACAGTGTGTGCCTACACTAGATGTTGGTGACAGAGTCTGGAAACATAGGAAACATAGGACTCAAAGGTCATTTATTTGTCCATCGCCAGGCCCCACTGTTCACTCCTTGTCCTGATATGAACTTCTGATTATCGTTTTGCATGCTTTGAACCTTATTAACTTCTACAGTCATCCTGTGCCCATGTACATGAAAGTACGTGTGAGTGAGCACTGTTCCTGTGGCCAGGCTGGCTCAGGCAGTACCAACACAGGAGAGATGTGAAGGTAGAGACCACGTATTTGAGAACATGTAGGTTTGTGTAGCTGCCTCTCACAAATGAGGCTGTGGAGAATATTTAAAGAGCTGCTAAGCTGAGGAAGGGAAGGAAAGGCCTTCCTATTAATATAAAAATATTTTCTCTCATCTCCTAATGTTGCAGCAACAGGAGGGGAGGCACTTCCTGCACCCAATGCTAAATCTCAGGTTTCCTTACTGCCCTCTTCAGCCCAGTCATCAGTCAGAGGTGAAGTGTCTGGACAGTCCTTTCACCTTCCACATATTACTCCATCCCATCAGGGCTGCTTCAACCTCTCCTATTTTATATATATATATACACACACACACACACACATATATATATATAAATAAATAAATAAATAAATAACAACTTGGCTTTATCTTACAGTGCTCTGTGAAAGTTGTCTCACTGTGGAATTTTCAAAGCAAGACAAGGGCAGGCTGTGTCTCTGAGGAAACTCCTGCTCTCTGCCATTCTCTCTATGTCTACATGGGAGAGTTTTAGTGTAATGTCAGTTAACGCTTCCTGCAAACTACACTGGCTGAACTGCACCAGCTGGTACACTGAAGGAGCAGTGCAAATCTTCATTCATCTTTCCACTCACCTTTGCTGTAAAGCTTCTGCTTGTAAGATCAGAAACTCAGTGACCTTGGCAGGGAGAAAACCAGAAAACTAGTTTAGTTGGAAGGAATGACTCAGAAGCACTGTTTGGAGCTTAGATGTCTTCCCCTGGGGATTACAGAGAGAGCAATACTAAAATCAGTGTGTCAAGATGTCACCAAGCATGCACTGGAGGAAACTTTACACGGTGCAATAAGAGTGCTGTAGTCAGGGCTGTGAGCTTAAAGAAATGCTCAGATTCAATCAATGTCTGTTCATTTATCCTACTGCCTGCTTCTCAGTTCAGCAGGAAGCCTATTTCATTCCTTTTACTGCTGCTGTGCTCTTTGCTGCTTCCTTCTCCATGATCATCTATCACAGAGCCATTCTTGTCCTCTGCCTCCAATAGCTAACGGATGCCTGTCACGAGACCGGTCTTTGACAACAGTCCATCGATCACCCAGAAGGAAATGGTTATTGAGTAGGTGGCAATCAACCTTTTACCTCCCCCTGGAGCCAGAGTGCTTCAGTGTTTTCCAGTTTGAGGCAGAAGTCTCCTGGAAGGTTTTTTTTTCTACAAGGTTTCCTCACATGGGAGACTGACGTGATGGTGCCAAGTCATAAGGCTCAAGGGAAATAGCTTCAATTTCTTGCTAAGTTTTGCTTTGAACTTAGTGCTAGAGGAAGGTGGAAAAGACAGCGGATGATGGGGGGCATCTTCACTGACAGGTTCTGCTTTCCACATCAGAGCTGTTACTGAGATAGGGTTGAAATTTCTGCTGATGCCAAAGGTTTCTACCATCCCTTCCTTCCTTTGCAAACACCATCCTAAAATGAGGCAGATTGTTGAAACACATTAACCAGCTGGAGGACTAGAAAGGAGGAAGCCCAAATGCAGATGTTCTGTGGGAAAGCAATAATTAGGATTAAATCAGAGCTGGTACTGATGTTACTCCTGCCCCAGCATTTGCTGGAAAAAATCTGAATTTTCAGTCTAACAGAAGAGAAAGACAAAGGATTAAGAATAGATAAATCATCTGTTTTTCCTAAGAGGAGTAGGCAGCAGATCACAGTCTGTATGTCCTGATCTTTAGTGTCATTTAGGTAGTTACTGTTTTAATTTCCATTATCACTAACAAATAAGTACACTTTAAGAGGTAGATTTTAACCAGCAGGACTCAGAATGACTCAAGAGGCTGCAGGACCAGTAGGCACAAGACACCCTCATCAAATACTCTTGATGATAGACTCAGAGTTGTTCTATCTGCTCAGCAGGGTTAGTCTGGTGGACTGGAGTGACTGCCAAGTGTATCTACCCAGGAAGATCCAAGATTCTATGTGAATCTGGTCTAGAAACACAAGTATATAAGCACTGGTCAGATTGGGTTTGTGTCTAACATTAATTCAAAAGCAGTGAGGTAGTGCACCCTGTGCATTCATAACCACCATCACTGTTTGTAGAAAAAATATTTATGTGTGCTACTGATAACTATTATTTCAGATTAAAACCGAACTACTTTAGATTAAAAGGTTAGAAAAGACCTCCAAAGTCATTGAGTCGGTTAACCTAACACTGCCAAGTCCACCACAAAGCCATGTCCCTAAATGTCACATCTATACTTTTTTGGAAACATTTCCAGGGATGGTGAATCCACTGCTTCCCTGGGTAGTCTGATGTAATGCTTGACTGCATGTGACAGTTTATTTTCTCCCAGTTTTGTTTGTCTGCACGCCTCACGCTGGCTTTGATTTGTGCTATCTATCTGGGCCAACTGGCTAAGTGTACTGGGATGTGTGTGGGTGTTGCTTTTGAATTTAGTACTGCTCCTAGTGAGAGCATGGCAAATAACTCAAAATGAGTGATTTGCTTGATGAAAGTCCTGATTTTCTGTTCCCAAATGGTGCATGAATAGAGTGAAAAATTCTCTGATGTGGCCACTTGAAAAAGTAATTCGCAGAAGTTTTTTTGGAAAGTAGCCCTTGATTTGAAAAGGATCATTCAAATTGTCATTTGTATTAGTATTGCAGATATGATTCATGCAGCAACATGTTGCTAACCAACATATGTTACTTATCTAATCAGAACATTTGAATTCAAATTACTTTAGGTTATTTCAGCCTAAGGAACCAGCATAGTGCTGGTCGTCTGGATATTTGCTTGATCTGAAATGAAAAACTGTGCTGGAGAAATGAATTCTTAGGTGATAAATATTCAGCTCCTTCTCCACCCCTGAGCAAGGACCTGGCACCCTTGGCATGGGAGGTTATATGGCATTAGCAGCAGCAAGCAGCAGTAATCTTTGGTTTTGTACCACACGCATGGGTGGAGCCTCAGCATCAGAGTGAGATAAACCAGTAACTCTTATTGGAAGGGGAAATTATGGCCTTCTTGATGTTTCTCTTGGAGGAAGGCTTTAATAAGTCATCCCAAACACAATATAGATTAAAAATTCCCAGTATTTTCTTTCAGGGATCAAGTGAGCAAAAAGACTTAAGGGAAGGTGAGATTCTACACCATCTAAGCTGGTCTTTGTTCTCAGGACCATGGCAGTTTACATGACTTATCAGACTAAAATTTTCATAATTTCTGAAAATTATGAAACCTTAACCCTGAGTTTCTGTGGGAACATTACTGTGATTTACTGAATTTTGTGCATACTTCCGTCCATGGCTATAGATAAGCACACTTCAAAATGCTGTGAAATATTCAAGTTACAAGTGCTGGTAAAATGTCAGGAGTCCAAATTTCCTCTTCCTCAAATTGCAAATGCTGGCAATATTTTTTTCCTTTAATGAGGAATAAGTAGCATCACAAAGGCATTCTGAATCAAAAGGCCTTTCACTCTGCCTTGGCATTTAGACGGCTTCCGATCCAGATCTACTATAGATATCTCCTTTCGGCTACTATTGGAAGCTCCCTGCAGTGTACAATAAACATTCACTTCATATCACACATCTCACTCTGACAAGCAAATCCCCTGCATATCAATGTGGCACTGTGAAGAGATTTTGCTTTTTTACATTCTTTCCACTCCCAGCTGTTAATTTGCACTGTCTAGATAGCAGGGGGTCCCACTCTGCCCCAGAGACATGCTTGTGACTTCCATGGACTTTAACAGGATTTGTGTGAACATACACAAATTAGTCCCTCAGAAGAATTCAGATCAGCTGGCTGAAAATGTCAAAGTCATCAAGCAGCTTTAAACATCTAGTTTCTCTTACCTTTAATGGGAATGAAGTTTTCAAATCCCAGGTAATTGTTAAAACTCTCAAAGTTCATAATAGCTAACTGGGTCTAGCTACACAAAGCAAACCTACTGCCTGTAATCACCAAGAGGAAAAATGAGGGCAGGAGTCAGCCTCTGAATTACAGAGATTTAATTTAAAGTGAATTGCAAAACTATTATAGGTTCTGTTACTGCAAGTGTGAATTACTTCCACAAACATTTTGACAGATCTGCAAGGGACTGGAAACACCTTTCCCTGCCATCACTGTTTGTAGAAAATGATTTATGCATGCTACTGATAACTATTTCAGATTAAAACTGAACTACTTTAGATTAAAAGTAGGAAGGAGTATTAAACTCTTCAGGAAATTTGTAAATGGAAATATTAGGTTTATGTATGATGTTCTGTGTTCGATTTCCTTTATCCACTAGAGGCATAATCAACAGTTATTAAACCAGGAGAGCTTTACCAAGTTATTCAAATAGCAGCAGATCTGTCAAAGGCATCTAAACAGTCAAAATTTCAATACTCACAACTTTCAGAGAAAATCTATGTCAAAGAATGCTTGCAAAGAGTGGATTGGGATTTGAGAGTACTTTAAATTGTATTCCATTTCAGAATCAGGAAAACACATGCTCTTTAAATGCCTATTTTCAAAGATACTGTTTGGTATCTTTGGTTCCTTAGTTCTAAAATAAAAGTGTGCTGCTTCTGATGGAGCTGATATGTACAGCCAGTGCAAAAGAACATTATTAGCTATTTGTTTTTTTCTCAAATGTTAACAATGTCTTCAGTTTTTCCAATTACAATCTACTGAATTAATCAAAATTGCACGGGGGATTGAAAAGAAAAAAAAAAAAAAAAGGTTCTTTGCTTAATTATTTAGCCAATATTTACTGGGTAAGAATGTATTATTAACACAGCAAAGGAGGTTATTGATTACTATTCACAGAATTTCTAATAAAGAAAAAAAAAAAGAAAAGCATCTGCTGTTTCTAAAAAATAATATTGTCACTACTAACTCATCCTAAATTGTACATGTGGCATAATAAACTAGATGTGTCACTTCTCTCTTCTGTACTGACACATGCTACATAAGGGAGCTGAGCCTTTTTCAGGGCTGTGTCAAAATGATTTTTGTTGGTGACCTTTTTCAACTAGTGTCCAATTATGCAGAAGTCTAATGGTGTGTTTGTATATTTGCAATGTGTTTTCCACCAGAAAACCCTACTTTGACATCACCTCCATTTCATGTGCATTGTGATAATAGAGGCAGGTGAAATAGAAATGTAAAAAAAAAAAAATCAACCTTTAAAAAATCCTTTACTATATGAAAAAGTTTTAATGTCTCATTTAGTAGCATAAGGACTCTGCATGTGTAATGTATTTATTTGAGAGAGGAGAGATATTCTGAGGTAGAGACATTTGAATTGTCATTGTTAAGGTCAGCCTTCAATTTTCTGCTTGTTTTTAGATGTCCTGTGTGAACTCTGGTTAATCATCCATGACCTGTGTCCCTGAAATCTGGTGTATGATGGAAGGGAAAGATGGATGAAAGGGTAATTTTTAAATCTGTTAGGATCTGTTAGGATCACTTCTACTTTAACTACTTCTGGCAGATATTTGTCAAATTAGTGTTGGGGCTCTTCAACCTGGAGAAGAAAAGGATTTGAGGAGACTTTGTAGTGGCCTTCCAGTATCTACAGGAAGGCTGGGGAGGGACAATTGACAAGATCTTGTAATGACAGGATGAGGAGTAAAGGATTTAAACTGGAAGAAGGAAGATTTAAACTAGATGTTAGGAGGAAGTTCTTTACAGTGAGGGTGATGAAACACTCCCCTCATGCAGCTTGAGACTGTATCCCCTTATTCTGCCACTGGTTGCCTGGGAGAAGAGACTGACATTGTTGATTCACGTTCAGCTCCTGATTCATCATAATTCCCAGATCACTTTCTCTGTCTCTTTGTCTCTCCAGCAGTTCTTTCTTGTGTATTAAAAAAAAAACAAACACAAAAAAACCACCAAAAACCCACCAGTTGTTTTCATCTACATGGACATATTCCTTTTGTTCTTATTGAATTTGACCTTATTTTCCCAGATCACCTCTCTAATTTGTCATAGTTTTTCTAATTCGTTTTCTATCCATAGTTTTTAAAGACTGCCTGACCGAGCTTGATTTTATCTCTACATGCATCCAACACACTCCTATTCCTTTTTTTTTCTTCATCATTCATGAAAATATTGAACTTTACCAGACCTAGGACAGACCTCTGTGGTTCCCAGCTGATACATTCTTACCATTTTGACACCAAATAATGGACAAATTACTCTTAAAATGCAGATTTACAGCCGCTGTTGCATGCCTTTTCTCTGCTGTTTAATCTTGACCATGTTTTCTTAGCTCTCTTATGAGAGTATTATGTGAGACAGTGTCAAAAGCCTCACTTGAGTCAAGATATATGGCATCTTCCTTACCTCTTCTACCCACAAGGCTTGTTACCTTGCTGTAGAGCGGAATTAGATTTGTTTGACATGATTCGTTCTTGACACATCCATGTCGCCTGCTACTCCTCTCCTTGTTACCAACTGGGTGCTTACAAGTAGATTATTTGTTCCAGTATTTTCGCAGGAGTCAAGTTAGACTGTCAAACTGCAAATTCCCTGGCTCCTCCTTTATTCCTTCATACAGGTAGGTGGTCTGCTGACTCTTACACAGTCTTGTGAATTTATTCATCTTGCATGAGTTCTCTGAGAAATCTGCTAATGCCTGAGAGATTGTTTCTGCCTATTCTTTAAGTACCTTGGGACAAACATTTTAGTGCCTCATTGAGCTGGAAACATCTATATTGTCTAAGTATTATTTAATCTGATTCTTCCCTATTGTAATCTGAGTTATTGTCCCTTGGTTGTATCAACTGTCTAGCCATAGCTGACCTTTCTAGTGAAGGCTGAAGTAGAAAAGGCATGAAATATTTCACATTTCTGAGATTCATCTGGCAGGAACTTTTCTCTTCATTTAGCAGTGAACCACTGTTTTTCCTTGGAGTTCTTTTTACTGCAAATGCGTTACAGAAAGCTTTTTGCTTCCTTTGCTAATTTCCTCTCTTTTTGTACCTTCGCCTTTCTGAATTTCCCCCCACATATTTATGCTATTCATTCGTACTTGTCTTTAGTATTTCAATGTAGTTTTCACTTCCTGTACATTTTATTTAGCTCCAGGTCATTGAAGAGCTCATGGTTTAGCCAAATTGTTTTCTGATTACACTTCCTATCCTTCCTTCATGTTGGCATGGCTCCTGATTGTACCCTCACTGTCATTTCTTTAAAGAATTGCCAGCTCTTCTGGACTCCTTTGTCGCTTCAACTTGTTTCCGAGGAGATCTCACCCACCAATTTACAGTGTTTATTGAAATCTGCCCTCTTGAAATACATTGCTTTTAGTTTTCTATTTAGCCTCTTTTCCCTCCTTCTTTTACTTAAGGTAGTGAATTAATTAAGTCATTTCATGGCAACTGCACCTCAGATTTCCTCATCTGCAAATCTGGGTAACCTGTTTTTGGCTCTGTAGATTACAAATATTTCTGGTGGGGAATAAAAATGTTAATTTTATGAGTATTGGTTTATTTATTACAAACTGAAACACAATGCAAGTGTGTTCCAGCATTAGGTGATTGTCAGCCTTGTAGAGCAGACCATTTCCTGTTTTCCCATAATTTGTTACCTGGAAGAATAGACCTACACCTCCACCCCATCACTTCAGTCTTGATTCAGGTAGTTATAGTGTGATTAGTTCTCCCCTTTGCTTCCTTTTCTCCATACTAAACTATGTCACTTTCTTCAGCCACTCCTCATAAGACCTGTTTTCCAGGCCCTTCACCAGCTTTGTTGCCCTTCTCTGGATCTGGTCCCAGGACCCGATTGTCTTTCTCATAGAGATGGCCCCAAAATTGAGCACAGTACCCAAAGTGTGACCTCACCAGTGCTTGAGTACAGAGGGGCAATCACATCTCTGGACCTGCTGGTCACACTGTTCCTGATACAGGCCAAGATGTTCATATATATATTTAGAGATGACAAATTAGAACAAGACCCAAGTGCACATCAATGTGTGTGTGGATTTGCCCTAAATCTGTGTTTTATTTACCATATGAAGGTGTGGCAGAGCAGGGCACTGCCCCACCGGAGGTTTGAATGAGGTGTGAACTGTGGCAGGGCACACCCAGTCCACTGCCCCACCAGAGGTGTGAATGGGGCAGGAAACGGTCTTCCTCCCTCCCCACCTCTGTCACCGGAGGCTTAGTACAATAGGTGTGAAGTGCCTTCTCCCACCCTCTATGGGCTTGAACAGGGAGGCAACAGATCACCTCAGTATATATATGGCAGCTGGACAGATTGCAGCGGGACTTGCTTGGACTTGCTAGGACTTGCTTAGACCTTCACTGGGACCTGCATGGACTTGCACTGGGACCTGAACACGGACCTGGAGACACAAACCTCGCACGGACTTTGAGACAGTCTCCCATCTGTAAGTAGGGCAAGTTTCATGCCCAAACTTTTCCATTTTTCTGATTTTTCCTGAATTACAAGAAAAGGCATCGTTGTGAAGACTTTTCCCGACCGAATTAGAACCCAAATTTAAACTAATCTACACACAGATTGTGGGTGGGGCTTTTGGAAATTATAAAAGCTACGTAATTTATAATTTCAGCCTCTTCAATAGCCCACAATCAATACAGAAGGAAGGTGGATTTGCAGGTTAGAAAGCAGCTGAGGTACAGCCCACCCATCATTTCAACATGGACATTCAAGGAACCATGTGGAGCCTACACATACTCCAGAGACCAGACAGAGCATCATATTCTCTCTGCTGTTGAGGCAGGGGCTAACGCTGTGGTAATGTCTACAAGAATGTAAACAATTTCCAGTTGTAGATATATGATTGCAACCCTTCAAGTAACTCCAAGGCAAAGAACAATAAGTGTAGGCTATTTAGTCATCAACTCTCCATTTGTCTAAGCACTGTTGGGGAGCAAAAACTTTGGAATTATCTGAAATGTCTTTCTTTTGAAGTTTTCCTGCACAAGGCCCTTCTCTTGCATGAAATATACACAGTCACCCGTGGACATTGCAGGAGTGGTCAGTAGTTAACTCTGGCCATGTGCATCATGTCTGAGTACCGGTGCAAGGAGCATACAACAATTTTGGCCAGAGAATATAGTCAGAGTCAGACCCACAATGTTGTATTCTATTCACTTGTTTGCTTGAGTGCTGTTGGCTCTATGTTATTAATGGCAGCTGCTGAATCCAGCTACATATGACACATATTTGGCTAACTAGAACTCGATGGAAACTGCCTGACAAAGTAAGTTTCCACTGGGAAATGTAAAGTTCTTAATATCCATTTATTAGGATAAATGTTTTGGGTTTTTTAAAAAAATATTTTGTCAGAGATAGTCTCAGGTTCAGGATAATATTTCAGAAGCTAAAGAAGGCAAGTGGGAGATAAAGGCTGAAGGTGATCTTCCGCAGAAAAATCATTACCTCAGTAGACATTCTTCAGAGATTTAGATGATATGGATTGAAATTTCAAATCCTAGTTACTGAGAGTTGAGTTCTTCTACCTTTCCACTTACAGGTGTTTCCCTTTGTGCAAAGAAACAATGTATCAGAGTGAGGATTTGAACCTGAGCTTTCCTTATCCATGGTTGTACTAGAACGCCTGCATTACAAAGGCAATTCAGTACTGAAACATGTTTTTTGCTTTTGCCCTCTGTGTCAATTGCTTGTCTTGATTCCTGTGCTGATCCATGGGAGGAAGGGAATGAGTCAACGCAAAGCCTGAAAATCAACTTAATTATTGCAATTGTATTATTAAAATTATTAGTTGAATGAATTCTTACACCTTTAGCAGAGAAGACTGAGCAAAGCTAATCGAGATGTGTTTTATAACGGGCAAATCTGGTGTAAAAGTTCTTGTTTCTACTCATAGTACTGTCTGATGTTGGTTCCTCTGGATTTTGGGTAGTACTTTAAAAAAGTATTCAGTTCATCTGAGCCTAAGAGAAGTAATATTTCTACAGGAGATACAGATACTGAAATCAGTAATATTTCTGCAGGAGATGAAAACAAATTCCTGTCATGCACTACAACAAACCTCTTGAGAAATGCTCAAAGGAACTGACACTTGTAAACAATGAACAGTGGAAATGAACTCAGACTTTTATCATCTGAATGCAGTACTGTCTCAGATACCAGGATTAGGAGATTCCCATTTCAGAACTGCAGGAACATTAGCCTGTGGATTAGAGCTAAAATACTTTGTGGAATAGTGAGCCAGACACAGTGTGTATGAATAGCTTTTCACCGCCTTGCTCCAGAAGATGTCTTGAGTGTTAACACAAAACACAATGTGACTCCAATACAAATGTTTTCCATTTAGCAACTGCTACTGAGGGATCATAGAAAAAAACACTGCTGCACTCCTGGCAGCGTCTGATTGAAGTTTATGGTGTCATTCATTCATTAAACACAATCTGAGGTATTTTGTACAGCCATTGTCTCTCAGAGAATGAAATAATCATTTCCCTTAAGAGCACCCGCTACCAAGAATGTGTTTCCCTCCATAATTTCTATAAGCATTTTCTATAAGGCTGTGATTTGGCAATGATGATCCTCAGAATAAATCTTAAACATGTAAATTTTATTTTTGTCGTGTACCTATTCTTATTCTACCATCTGGATGGACTAAATCATGTACATTCTGAAATCATCCAGCACTGAGACTTCCTTTATTGTATAGATGTGTCAGTGATGACTCTGATGATTTTCATCCTGTAGATGATATGGTAAGTTTAACACTAGCAAAATAGAATCAGTCATGTTGCACGACTCTTAAGTTGAAAATGTGTGCCATTACACACTGCAAAGTGAAATAGATTCTAATATTCTAGTTTTGGAAACCAAGATGAAAAAATAGCAAAGATATCTCTGAGAGAATTTACAAGTTATGAGCTGTGGTTACCTTCTGATTTGGAAAGCAAAATAAAATCAACATAGTATGCATTGGTGTCTCTTAAACAAATTCCTAATGAATTGAAATAAGCTGAAAAAATAGAAATGGATTTTGATAGACTTTGGTCTTATTAAAAATATCTATTACCAGTTATCACATTAAAAACCTTATAATGAAACATTATTTTCAAGTATCACAAAGCTTTTTTATAATAAAAATATTTTCCTCTTCTGAAAATTAAAAGACAAAATTTCATGTGATTTCCTGCATTATTTAAGTTGTTCTGGGACTACAAATTTTTGGGTGAGGGTGAAGGTTAAAATGATACATTATTCTAGGGTCATCCTAGAAGTTGCTGCCTGAATCTTTTTTTTCTTTTTAATATGGTTTAAGATATTCCTAGAACATACAATTTCTAAGAATAAGTGTTGTAATATTTTACAGTTGAAATAAGCAACTTTAAGTGCACTACTAAAAGGACAGAATCATCTGGAGACCATCATTTTGGGCAGGTTGGACAAGATGACCTTCAGAGGTCGCTTTCAACCCCCACCATTCTGCTACTGTGTGGTTATAAAGAAAGAGGGCATCATGAAATAAAACACAACTAATAGTCAGAAATCTCTTTAATTTCCTAAAATATGACTAAAAGGCACAGGTTGACTCTGTAACCCATGGCGGTACTTTAAATCACAAGCATTTTCCCTGGCTTATTATTTATTCTGTCAAGAGCTATCCAATGTGAGCAAAAGCATTGCCTCTGAGCCCTGAGAACCACATCAAGAAAGTCATAGTGTTTCCACAGTAAAAGTTGTAACTAATTAATTAAGCAGCAGGTTAATGTTGATGGACAACCATAAAGGCTCACAAAAGGCTGTTTTTATTTGTGCTATGATTTCACACCTTCAAGAAAGACAGGTTCAAAGCAAGGTGTTATTCGGAGGCCTTAGTGTGTCCTTTCAGCACTTAAAGAGTGACTGTATGAAAGTTAGGGACAGTCTGTTTAATACAGCCTGCTGCAACAGGGCAAGAAGAAATGGTTTTAAACTAAAGTAGGGTAGATTTAGATTCGATGGAATGGTTTATGGAATCATAGAATGGTTTAGGTTGGAAGGGACCTTAAAGCTCATCCAGTTCCACCCCCTCACCACAGGCAGGGACACCTCCCACTAGGACAGGTTGCTCAAGGCCTCATCCAATCTGGCCTTCAACACCTTCAGGGAGGGAGCAGCCACAACCTCTCTGGGCAAACTGTGCCAGTGTCTCACCACCCTCACTGGAAAGAACTTCCTCCTAACATCCCATTTAAATCTCCCCTCTGCCAGTTTAGACCCATTACCCTTTGTCCTGTCATTACAAGACCTTGTGAATAATCCCTCCCCAGCCTTCCTGTGGGCCCCTTTCACATACTGGAAGGCTACTATAAGGTCTTCTTGAAGCCTTCTCTTCTGCAAGCTGCAGAGTCCCAACTCTAATAGCCTGTCCTCATAGCAGAGGTGCTTCAGCCCTCTAACCATCTTTGTGGCCCTCCTCTGGACTTTCTCCAACAGTTCCCTGTCCTTATGTGTTGGGGGGCTCTAGAACTGCACACTGTGCTCCAGGTAAGTAAGAATATTTTTTTGCAATGTGGGTGGTGAAACACTGAAACAAGTTGCCCAGAGATGTGGTGTATGGCCTATCCCTGGAAATATTCAAGGTCAGGCTGGATAGGACCCTGCTCTAGTTGAAGATGTCCCTGCCCACTGCAGAGGTGTAGGACAAGCTGATCTATAAAAAGGTCCCTTCCAATCCAAACTACTCTATGATTCTACAATTCTGTGATTTAAGATATGTGATTTTAGTTTGGCAACTATATTTTTTTTTTTTTTTTTTTTTTTGCCCCTCTTAGCAGTTGGCTGCTTTGTGTTACTAGAGAATATGCAGGTTGGGACAATTATGCAGTAAACTGGTTTTGTGAAGATGGTTAAAAGCATTTCTAAAGTGTGCTTTGTTGGTGCTCCAAATAATTTTCTACCCTCAAAATTAACAAAATGCTAAAGAGACTTCCAAGCTCCTATGACCCCTTTCAGAAGCTGAGATTTTTTACCAAATCCCCTCTATTGAGTTAGCATTCTTAGTATTGTACAGCTGGTTATTTATTTTTGTTGGTCCTAGTAGATGTTGTAAGACACATCTTTCTCTCTCTTTTTGAATCTATAAACACCTTTTGACCTGACTCTGAAATGAAGTATCACACACAATCCTCTTATTCTGAATGATGAAAAATTTAAGATTGAGGATTGAATTTAAATAGGAAATTTCAGTATGGAGTAATCTCTTAGTTGTGGGTTAAACATCAGGGGACAGTTAAGAAAAGGGTATTTCCTGGAAATCACGGCTAATGATTTCTCCATGAAGAAAAGAGCAATATGCCCTCGTGGCCAGGGAAGCCAATGGGACTGTGGGATGTATTAGGAAGAGTGTGTCCAGTAGATCAAGGCAAATTCTCCTCCACCTCTACTCTGCCCTGGTGAGACCCCATCTTGAATACTGCTTTCAGTTTTGGGCTCCCCAGTTTAAGAGGGACAGGGATCTGCTGGAGAGAGTCCAGTGGAGGGTTACAAGGATAACTAGGAGACTGGAACACTGCCTTATGAGGAGAGACTGAGTAACCTGGGGCTGCTTAGTCCAGAGCAGAGAAGACTGAGGGAGGATTTAATAAATATTTATAAGTATATGAGGGCTGGTCAGCAGGGAAGGGACAGGCTCTTCTCACTTGTTCCCTGTGATAAGACTGAGGGAGGATTTAATAAATATTTATAAGTATATGAGGGCTGGTCAGCAGGGAAGGGACAGGCTCTTCTCACTTGTTCCCTGTGATAAGACAAGGAGCAATGGATGTAAGTTGCAGCACAAGAGGTTCCACCTCAACAGAAGGGGAAACTTCTTTACTGTAAGGGTCACAGAGCACTGGAACAGGCTCCCCAGAGAGGTTGTGGAGTCTCCTCTGGAGACTTTCAAGGCCTTCCTGAATATGTTCCTCTGTGATCTGTGCTAGATTGTATGATCCTGCTGTGGCAGGGGGGTTGGACTGATGATCTCCTTGGGTCCCTTCCAACTCCTGACATCCTGTGATCCTGTGATCCTGTGAAATATCCTATGACTTGATAAGATCATCTATGAAAATTTTGTAACTCTCTTACTATTCTCTTACTTCACCATCTTAATGTGTTTTCACCATTGATATCTTTAAATGCACCACAGAGGTCACAGGTCCTAGTGACAGCTACATATACATAACATTTGCTTTTTTCCCCTCTTGTGAAGCTGATATCACCTTAACTACTTTATAAGGCTGAGGAAAATCTCTGCCTCACATAACTACAACTGTCCCTACACTACAGGTATACCATATAATGATATTACTGGCTTCACATGAATCACTGAGGGGACATATAGTAGATTTATGAATATAAAATGAGCTTCAGCTGAAACTTGTATTTATGTAGTGCAAATGGGTTGTATTTACAGATTCATCTCATGCAATTATGTGTGTCTCAGTGGTGAATTGTGGCTGACATTGGAAGTCATTGCATGACGTAGCCAAGATAAGGTCAGTAAAAATGCATGCAGTTTATATGCCAAAGGAGGCCTCCTACACAAGTGCAAACAGGTGGGAGTTATTTTTATTACAGTTTTGATCAGCTTTGGATAGAGTAAACAATCTGGATTTTAAATAACTTGGTGAGCTATGCACTATGAACTTGACTGTGATTATTGCTAGTCGTTTCAGTAGGACAGATAAGTAAATTAGTGGATACTCTGGGGTGGGATTCATCTAAGTGAATATATGTTTTGAGATGACAGGTATTTGCAACTAAGCATTTCTTTCCCAGTCTCCCTTTGTATCTGGATGAGAGTCAGAGTCAGCCACCACAATATTATGAATATTCATGATAGCCAAAAAATAAATGTTCCTGTTCAGTGCAAAATATTTCTCTCAAACTCCGCTGGCTCCAGGCATCTGTCTCAAGTACAGATGTTTATACCACAGAGACTTTTAGAGACAGATCCTAGGCCTAGGGTAAGCATGCTTGAATCTAGATTAAGGTTAATTTTTTTGGTTGGATAGGATTTAATCCAGCCCACTGTAAATTGTCTTCATAGAATCATAGAATCAACCAGGTTGGAAGAGACCTCCAAGATCATCCAGTCCAATCTATCACCCAATCCTATCCAAAAAACTAGACCATGGCACTAAGTGCCTCATCCAGTCTTTTCTTGAACATCTCCGGGGACGGTGAATCCACCACCTCCCTGGGCAGCACCTTCCAATGGCAAATCACTCTCTCTGTGAAGAACTTCCTCCTAATATACAGAAGTAGCTATGGATTAACTTGGCAATTCACTTTGACTTCAGCAAGAGACTCACCAAGTTTTGAAAAGAAAAATGCTTCAAAAGGGCAAAGGAAGCCACTGGCTAAAGAATGAATTGCATTCAGATGGAGAATGACATGGTGTCAATTTCATGGACAAAAGTAAGGACAATATCTGGTCTTGGCAGTGACAGCAAAACTGTCATATCACCTGAGTGTATGTGTATGGATTGCTGGCTCTCATTTCCACCCCTTTGAAGAAAACAGCCTTCACTTTGATGGCTAGAGCAAACCAGGAACACTACTTGACTTTTTCTTCAGGCTACTACACGAGCTGCTGGTGGCAGTTGTAAATTCATTACAGCCATCCCCAAAGGATTTGTCCTCAAAAATGGCAATGGTGATATTCATGTGTTTGGGTTCTGGGATGCTAAGTTTTTTTGAATAAGCTACTCAACAATCAGTTTCCATGGTCAGTTCAAACCATGGTAGAGAGAGAGAATCTCACTTAAAGAGCAGAGTCAGCTCCAGATCCTTTTCTTTTTGGTGACTAAGTGCCAAATCACAAAACAGTGCATGAAGTAGAGACTATTCCTTGACTTACACTGCCTAACCATAGGTTCAAGAAAGAAGCTGAATACAGCCTTGATGAGAAAGCAGTAGAGGGTTTTGGTGGTTTTTCTGTGGATCTGTAACACGGGTGTGTTTTCATGATATATTTTAGTGGATTAAGCAACTCTAGTGAAAGGCCTGGTCTAAAGGAGTATGGAACCTAATGATTAGCTAGTGCTCAGAGTGACACAAAGGAGAAAGAGGAAAGGCAAAGTATGCATAAATAAATATCATTTTGACATTGGGTTCAAAATGCTAAGCACCTGGATTACGGAAGTAGACTCATATCAGATTGCACAGGGAAGATACATTTGAATGTGATAGAAACAAGGCCTGACTACTTGTCTTGGAGGCTGCTGAGATGCAAGGGTTGATGCTCATTATTTCTTACAAGCTGTCAACCTTTTACTGGTGTAGCATGAATGACCTATACCAAACTTTATTCAGCACTGAGTTGTACTTTATTTCAAGGCACGAGTATGTGTTTTCATCTGGCTTCACAGAGCTGCTTCTCTCTTTACTGAAATGGATGGAAGACTCTAGACAGGAGACATGACCCTGAGTCTGCCACCTCTGCCTGCCCTACAAGGTGGTTGGGTCAGCATGCCTGAGAGTTACATTACACCAGGCTTCATCTTTTTTCTCTGATCTGCTCCAGAGCAGATCTTATTGCCACGTTATGAACTAACCCAAGATGAGCTGTCAGTGCTGCACTATTTAATCGTGATAAGGTGGATACTACCTCCATGCAGGGAAACATCTGTGCACTATTTTGACTGTCAGGCTAAGCTGACATAAGTGCAGTTACCTGGTTTGAGCTGCTTTCACTGAAAGAGATTTTCCTTGAGCACAGATGAGGCTGTAATTGAATCCTCATGCCTGTGTCTGCAGAAGCTTCCCTCGTTTTGGATAGTAGCCTCAGGCTGTCTCAAACCTCTACCTGGAGTGCTTAACCCAAAAACTCAAACAAGAGTCATCAGATGGAAACGATGTTTGGTAATCTGTCTTGATTTGAACCTGAAATCTAGGAATGAAAGGCTTTGTTCTGGCAACATCCAGTCCTTCACTGTTGTTCATACTCACACTAAGGAGGAGATGGATGTTTATCCATTAGAGCAAAAAAATCTCTGTGCTTCCCTTCACTCTCCTGGATTTCTCCCTCTGCTTGCATAGTTTCCTCTCTTAGAAGAATAAACGTGTCCACAGCAGGTTCCTCAGTGGATGGTTTATCTGGTTATTAATGATGTGGAGCACTTCAGGATTCCTAGGACCTCTGTATTGCTGCTTTAATAAACATCTTTCAAAATGATGAGGCCACTGGCATCCTTTCTGTGCTTTTATGGTACAATGATCTTAAAGTAGCACAGTGCATTTTATTTATTAGCCAGCCCATTAATCACACAGGTATCAGCTGGCTTCAGGGAAATTTTTAATTAGAGATATTTAAGGTTGAGAGAAAGTGCTTCTGTGACAGACAATGAGAGCAAGCAGAAGCAGGAGGCAGGCTATCTTTGTGACTCTGTGATTAATACAGGATTTAAATAAAATATTCATGAAAGGAAATTGAAGTTTTAGCCAAATCCAAACATTAAACCTCCTTTAAAACTCAAATGTAAATTCTTTGGAGATTCATTATTCTCTGTATTCATTAGTGGGGAATGAATCTGATGAACACGAGAGAAAAGAGAATTTGTTCCCTAATGTAATAATTTAGCAACATTTTTAAATGCTTGTAATGCTTTAAATGTGGTTCTTCTTGAACCAGAATTTAATGCCATTGATGAAATCCATATCCTTTTTTGAAATCTCTCACAGGTTACTGGGACAGGTACAAAGGAAAGATCAGGTGTGGAACTTGGAACATCCCTGACAATATGCTCACATGTATGAGGCAGAAAGAAAAGATTGTGTAGAGGGCAACTACATCCTTCTGGATTGGTGGTTGCTAATACTTAAAGCCTGCATTGTCACATGAAAAATGAATGGTACTGGCTGTGCAAACATCTCCCTTGTTAGATAATTAATCAGGTGTACTTTGTTTTGATGTAGCACCTCTCTGGTGTGCTCACAGGCATCTCCTGAAATAGCCCTGTAAAATGGATTGTTAAAAAGGAAAAAAAAAACAAGCAACAACACTTCCCCTCCCCCCCAGACAAACAAACCCTGCCTGTCCATCTGCACAAATGACAAACAGAACATTAAATTGTCTGTCTTGCACAGAGCACAATTTTCAGTCTTAGATCTACATTTAATAATTCAAATATGTAGAGGAAATTAATTTTTCCAAGTTGCTGAGCTCCTTCAGCTCTATTTCTCCGTTCCCCTTACCTTTTTAGTATGCTGCATCTGTTCTCTCTAAACACAGATTATCCAAAAGTCCTTTGGCCTTTTGGTTCTACAAACTTCAGAGGTTTCCACTGGAGCAGTTTGGATCCCAAGTGTGGAAAGGAAAGCAGTAAATTGGTCAATTCTTACAATGTAGCTCCTTGACTCCTTGAAGGAATATGAATGATGCAGTCTGTCCCGGCATAGAATGACGGAGCACCCTAGGATTGATCCAATTCCTGGGCTCTCTTCTTCCTCTACTGTTAAAAGGTTTGGTAGGGGGGAAGGGTGGGGCATCCCAGGTGGCCCCGGGACCCGGGGGGGGNCAGCAACGGGCGGCGAGGCACGCCAGCTTTATTCCATGCGGCAAGGCTGACCCCTCTCTCTCTTGCCCAGTTTCTCTCCCTCTTTCTAATCCCTCTTTTATTTTCCTTAAATCGGTTTCCCTCCTTCCGCGGTCTTCCCCCTTGGTTCGGAAAGGAGTGTGTTTCCCCCCCTTTTGCCTCGCGCTCCCGCGGATACCCATAGGTGCGGTCGGGATCTGTTTTGCATGTAAGCTCTCTGTTTTCTCCCAGTCCTGGTTGTTAAACGTTTATACCTGACGTTTAAGCGATATTCGTGTCTTTTCTGCCGACCGAAACCCAAAAGAACCGGCGAGGAGGGCACTAGGACCCCCTCATCCCACGGGATATTGCATCTAATTAGTGCTACCCCGTGACACAGTCTCTAACATTAGTCAAGCTACTCCTAAATTAAAAAAAAGATCGGAAGTCTCCAAAACGGTCTTGAGCACATAAGAAACAGGATGAAGCCACAACCAGGGAAGAATTGGTTGAATTGTGCCCACATTAGCATTGAGACCAAGAAAAACAATGTGTTCACATCTCTTTTCTGCTCGCTTGCAGGAGAACAGAGAAAGCTACCACTGTCTGTTGTCACTAATTTTGTTATATGGTCTTGTTGGGAAACTGTGGTCCATACACTTACCAAGTTTATTGGCTTTGAGAGAATCTGTGTGAGATTTCTGAGAGGAAAACAAAAATCTCCTGGGATTTTTCAGTACTCCCATCAGGAGACACCTAGGCACATGGAGACTACTCACAGATATTTATAAATCACTTAAATCCCTTTATATATAGGCAAAATAGTTTGCATGCACAGAACCACATTAGGGCAACCAAGGCCTCCTGGGAAGTCCAGAGGTGGTTGCCTCTTGATGAAGCTCAAGTATTTCTTGTGCACTGTACTTTGCCTTGTGTGGCAGTAAAACTCGTCCTCTTCCCTTTACCACTGAGACTTCTCTATTTTACTTTATCTGCAGACAACGAAGAACCTTCATTAGTGACATGAAAATCTAGCCTGTTAGCTTAAGTTGCCTTAGAATTTGAATCGGGACAATGCTATTCATAGGGCTAATTTGCAACCTGTGCCTTTAGTAGCCTTAAAAATTCTTTTCCCATCTTAACCAGAATAAAAAGACACCATTTCTCCACGTGCAACTTGAGTTTCACCCATTCTTGCTATTAAATTCTTGTTACCAATGATTTTAAGTCGAGATTTTTCGTCATTCACAGGCAGACTAGGGAGCTGAGAAAAAGATATGATCAGAAGAGGATAGGAGACCTGAGACAGTCTCAGAGTGACAAATTCTCATAGTGTAATTTCTGATATCTAATATTTTCCCTAAAGAGCAAACCCTTCACCCCACCCACTGCAATAGCTGCAATTCAGAAACCAGTTTCTCCTCTACTGGAATGCATGTGTCACATTGAAACATATTTCTCCCTGCCCTCCTTTCTCACAGAGCATCTTTCCTGGCCATGCTGACCAGGTGTATGATTGTATTTGAAATTTCTGCACCCATTAATCACTGCTCTGTGACCTGCTTTACTCTGTACATACTGAGCTCCTTTTCTTCAGCTCTGGATTGCCCATGCTGTGTAAACTGTTTACTTTTCTAGTGCAGCAATTTGGTCAGCATTTTGACTACCCCTAACAAAATATTCCCAACTGACTTTTGGCCAACAAATGCAGTAGGCTTTTGTTACATGGAATTTGATGCCTACGCATGCTTTCCCCTTTTCACTGTTTTAGCAAGCAATTTAAACTCCTGGTCTCACCTTAGAATCATAGAATCATAGAACGGTTTAGGTTGGAAGTGACCTCAAAGATCATCCAGTTCCAACCCCCTGCCATAGGCAGGGACACCTCCCACTAGAACAGGCTGCTCAAGGCCTCATCCAACCTAGCCTTCAACACCTCCAGGAAGAGAGCAGCCACAACCTCCCTGGGCAACCTGTGTCAGTGTCTCACCACCCTCACTGGAAAGAACTTCCTCCTAACAACATATTTAAATCTCCCCTCTGACAGTTTAAACCCATTGTCCTCATCCTGTCATTACAAGACCTTGTTAGTAGTCCCTCCCCAGCCCTTCTGTAAGGCCCCCTTCAGATATTGGAATATTGCTATAAGGTCTCCTCGAATCCTTCTCCAGGCTGAAGAGCCCCAACTCTCTCACCCTGTCTTCATAGCAGAGGTACTCCAGCCCTCTGAGCATTTTTGTGGCCATCCTCTGGACTTTCCCCAACAGTTCCATGTCCTTCTTGTGTCGGGGGCTCCAGAACTGTACACAGTACTGCAGGTGAGGTCTGATGAGTTGTGACTCTAGGGAAACAATTGTCACACAGGCCTGAACAATGTTTCCAGCTCCTGCCTTTTTTGTTTGTTTGTTTTTTAAGCTTTTCACATATTATTTGATTCTCAGGAGTCTTAATTAACTCTTGTATTGCTTGCAGTCAGACAGAAGAAGGTGTTGCTTCCATGTAAGAATGAGAAAAAGTGTAGATCAGAGATGGCAAGAGCAGCAGAGGAATTAGAATTTCCATTACATTTTGTCAAAACAATAAAATAGATCTGATTCTTTAAATACTTGTGTTCCAGTGGATGCACAGCATTTTTATGCTGGAAATACGCTGAGCAGGAATATCCTTGGCATAAACACCTACTGCTAGTGCAGGTAGAAGAAAAAGTGAAAGAAAGGGAAAAGGACATAAAATGAGATGTCTCTCATCTATCTTACACATCTTAGGGAAGATGTGATTAGCACTCTCAGCTGATTACAAATAATTTTTTCTAGGCAATAAGATTTTGAATGGCTCAAAAAAAGACAATTACTTTTTAAAAGTCTCTGTAATGAAGTGGGAAAAGGCTTGTTTGAAGGCATCCAGTTCAAAGTGACATGTCCCAGGTAGGAACGAAGCCCATGTCAGCTGAGTTGTTGTGCTATGCATGGTCCATTTTACCCCATATTAATCTAAACTGTTTGAGCCTGCCCAGCTGGAATGGAGCTAGCCAAACCCCACTGCCACAAAAACCTTCTGACATTTCCATTTCCCACCGTTGCCAGAAATGCCTAAAGAACAGCCCATCTGTCTGTTTCATGTTCTGACCCGTATTTAGCCCATCGTTACCGTTTTACATTGGTTTGTTGTGTAGTTTTCTGTTCCTCTGCTTTGCATCTCAGCCAGAATAAGCCTTAAAAATCACCAGCAACAGAAAAAAAAAAAAAAATCCCAAATCCATTGTGCAAATATTTAGGAATGTTAAACAGGTCTTAATCCTGTTCAGGAGAAAAGGACTTCAAGGATCTTATTATGGATAGTGTGTTTGTTATTGTTACTCTGTGCTGATTGCTTATCTATCCTGGTGGAGCATAAAGCACTGCACTCCGTGTGTTAGTAGCTATCTCGATGCTTCATCTTCATGCAGCAGAATGTAACTGGGTCACTTGAGGACAGAGCGTGGGTGGTGCTTGACAGTTTTTTATAAACAAATGGAAATACCTCTGCTATCCACAGTGTCTATCTGGCTGTGTGCTTTCCAAGTTCTCAGTGCTGAAAATGGTGGGAAGTTAGAGCCTCTCCTGGCAAAGAAGTAGAGGTACTTGTAAGTGTGATGTATTTCATCTAACTTCTGACTTCCTAATGGTCTCTTAAAACTCCCTCACCCCTGCTCTGTCGCTGCACAAGGAAGTGCAAAATGAATATAACTTCCCTCTTGAGGAGATAGCAGATAATCCATGAGACCACAGATGGCAGAGGTGTTTCCAACCTGCTTCTGCCTACACCCTTTCTTGAAGCCTTAATAATTAAATTGCACCCATCTAGACTCCCTTGTGCATTGATGTAATGGGTGTTAGCAGGCCTACAGCAGAGGACTGGTGATAGAAAGATTCATCTCAAAAACAGAAACCATCATTTTCTCTGCTTTCATACCAGCTCTGAATTTGGCACCTAATGAGCTGCTGTTTCTAGATCAACTAGTGGAAAGCCACACAAGGTATCATGTCTTTGAGAGAATACTTTTTGTCCAGTTATTTCTTAGTAGGAGCTTTTTGTCAAATGCAAAGTCTTGTACACTTTCCATATCTCATGGACCTACCAGGACATGAGATATGGAAAGTGTACAAGACTTTGCATTGTCTTGTACCAGACAATGACACATGCTGGTGTAATAAGTATTTACTTCTTTATTTCCTGTCATTCTACTGCTTTGCAGCCTTTTTTATGCAGTCCAGTGATAGGTACATTTCACTACTGTGAATTTCTTTCAGTGGCTGGAGCTTCTTAACTCAATTAACTCCTTAAGCAGTAGTCTTGTAGGATGTGTTCTTTGCAAATTTATCAACGCGCATACCAACAACTGCAGATATACCAAAACCTGTTGTAACTGCTCTCACTGCTGCTAATGAAAGCCTTGACTTATTTAATTACCTGAGTATATAATCAAATAACATGTTGTTGCATATGAAATTTGATTTAGGGATAGAAAATCAAGGCCAGAAAAGGCATATTGGGAATGTAAAAAAAAAAATCTTTTTGTTGTTATGTGTAAATGATGTCCTTAAAGGACATGAAGACAATGAAAGCAGCACTTAAATCCATTTTTTGTATGAAAGGGCCATCAGCAATTTGAAAACTTGCTAGATGTGGCCCCCAGAGGAGTAGCAGGAGTTCCTGTGGTAATTCTTTTCGCAGAAGCACTATGAGCTTTAGAGCCTGATTTATTCACTGGTGGAAGAAATGACCCATGCTCATGGGTTAGTCAAGTGAGAGAGCTGTTAAAGTACCACTAGCATTTTCTCCATTAAGAAATAACCGAGTTCAATCCTTCATTTTCCCTACACAGAAATCCTGCTTTTAAAGTCAATAGGACTTTGAAGACAAGAACGGAAATTTTAATTTCTGTATACAGAATAGTAAGCTGTAGGAAATAAAAGATGAAAGTGTCTGGTTTTCTACCTCCTTATGATTATTGTCATTGGGACTATATAGATGGAATAACTTGGAACAATTCCTCCAAGCTCTCAGCCATATCAGACAGAAGCAGAGAAACCCTGTGGTATCCCACTGGCTATTCAGTTCTCTTGCCTTGAGTACTTCCTTAAAGAAAATTTGCCTTTCTTGTTCTTCAGAGCTTTTCCTACTCAGGAAGCTGATGGTGTGTACAGCTGAAAAGGACACAAGTACTACAAAAAGTTTTGAAAGCAGGAAGGAAAAATGTCATTGAGCCCAGTATTTTTTGAAGCCAATGGAGCAGATTTGGTTTCTTTATGTCTACACACAGATGTTTGAGACACAGAGAACCACACCTGCAGCATCTTTTTTGTTTGTTTGGGATTTTTTGGGGGTTTTTGTGTGTGTTGATTTCAGTGGCAGGTTTTTTGTTCAAAGCCTTCAGAATTTGAACCCTGTTTAACACCTCCTTGTTGAGCAATTCTGCTGCTCAACAGTCGATGCCTGTGATTTTTGTGGTGGGAGAACATTGTAGATAAGACACACCTACTGGGCACTTTCAAGTTATAATATGGTGTTAGTCATTGCTTTTATGTGTGTTTATACACAATATCTGCCCAAAGGTATACATTGATTTCCAGACATCAAGAAAACATTTTAAATTGTCTGAGTGCTTAACCTTTGCTCACAGAAAGTATATTTTAATTTTTTTTCCCCACTAAGAATTATTAGCTCAGAAGAGTTTGATATGGCTATAATCATTACTGTGATTATTGACTTAAACTAAAATTCTTCTAGTGATTTTAATCCTTTTATAAAGTTGAGTTATACTTGTAATTTACCTTTTGTCTCCTAATAGGTGTATTCCCTTTAACATGTATTGATCTAAGTGGATTCAACTGTATTTCAGGTAACGATTTTCTAACAACTCATAAGAAAAATCAGAGGTACTGTTACTTTACTTGTATCTGGTAATTTTGTGAGTTTCTATAGTAAAAAAAAAAAAAAAAGGTAAAGAGAGAAAGAAAGGATAAAAAAGACAAGAAAAGACAGAAACAAAGAAAAAAATAATTGATGCAGCCTGAGATTCACACTGCAGGATTAAATGCTTAAATCCAGGAGAACAATTCTGGCAGCCTCATCTGCAGTATGAGCTAACCTCTGAAGGGCCTAAAATCAATCAGTGCATCCATTTTTTTTCTCTTAGCTCCCCAGCTGCTGAAACCTAAATTTCACTTGCAGCATCCTGGGCTGAACAGCTAAGTGCCTGGTTTCTTCCTGCACTCATCTGCCAATTCAGAGATGTATAGAGAGAAACTCAGACTGACTCCTAATCCCTGGAAGTGAGTAACTCACCAGGGGGCTCCAATAGCTGTCACTTCCTGCAGCCACAGTATGAATCCCAGCAGCTGTGTGCCCCTTTGCTGAGAAGCACAGTGATATGAAGGGGAAGGGATGCTGTTGTCTTTTGTATTTCTTTGTAGAAAAAACATCCAGGTTTTGGCATATAGCATGAGTGTGTTCACCTTGCCAGGGTTCAAATTGGTTGTGTTGGCTTACCAGTGGACAACTGGAACCCAGCTTTTTTGTATCATTCCAATTAGAACTCTGCAAAAAGTATAAAGTTAAAGAAGGGGAACCCATTGGTGAAGGAGCTGCGAGTCTTGATCCTTGAATTTCCCTAGATTTACTTGAAGTTTGCTAATTTGCTATGTAAATTTGGAATTGTGGTTTCTATCATATTCCATTGTCCAGCTGTGGGGATGCCTGTCTGAGATATAGGCTTGGTTTTAAATCTCTCCTCTACTGGATTAAACTAATCTGAAGTTTTCTGCTCCTATTCTAATCAACAGGATATAACAAAATTTTTCATTCAACTATTTTTTTTTTTTCTCACTAAAGCTGAGAAGATTTAACTGCTGGAATAGTAGGAAAATAATCTAAGTAAATGCATACATATGGGAAGCAGCTTCAAATCTCTATTATTTGACCTAAAAGAACCATTGCCTAAAGCTGTACCTCTTTTACTGTATCATAGAATCATAGAATGGTTTGGGTTGTGAAAGACATTCAAGACCATTTAGTTGAAACCCCTCTGTCATGGGTAGTGACATTCACCACTGAATCAGGTTGCTCAAAGCCTTATTCAAATTGCCCCTGAACAGTTCAAGGGATGAGACATCCACAGTTTCTCTGGGCAACCTGTTATGGACTAAATACTGAAGGAGATGCCTTAGCCCTTGGCAGAGTGTGAGTCTGCCTCTAAATCTAGGCCTTTGTCACCTTTTTTTTTTTTGGTCCCTATTGATTTTTAAATTATGATTTTCTCTATTTTTATTTACATCTGGGAGATTTTATAGACTCTAGAGGGTATCTCACTTGGAACAATTGCTTGGAATTTAATTGGTTCAAAGCAAACAAATTTACAGCTAGAGAAGAAAATTTTTGTGCTCTTGAGATCTGTTTAGTAGACGAAAAGACCTTCTGACATATTTTCAGACTATCAGCTTCATTCAGTGGTGCTGAGATTGTAGTCTTCACCTGAAAATCTCTAATTTACAGGTGAAGCAGACATCATCAGTTTCTATTTTACCATACCAAGATTTCAGACATGAAGTCACTTGTAGAGTTAGGAAGAGAACATGTTCTTCCCAGTTCCTTGTCCTGGGATTTGGCTTTCCTTTTCCTCTTTGTAGTCATATTCTCCAGGCTTTTATATCTCTCAAACAAAGATTGTATCAGTTCTATTGTGCCGTGAGGTGAAAGAAAGCTGGAGCACAAAAAATTTGCAAGTTGTTTTACACACATGATGGAACAAGGCAATCAATTATGTCTTCTTCCAAACAATTCTGGCCATGTTCAGACATAGATTCTTGATGTATTTCAGAAGCTGTGTGGCAGAATGGAGGAATGCTATGATTCATGCCCCATGTCTGCACCTCAAGATTGATTCAAATGGCTATTATCATGTTTCAGAAGGTGGTGGTGGTAAACACAAGGAAGATGTGCTATGTCTAAGAGCCTCCCATGTAAAAATACACATCAGCTTTGATTGATATGTACTGACTCATGACCATATAGGAGAGAGGTGAGGTTTGTCAGCTAGGATTACAGGGATGTAATTATTTACACTCCTTGAACGTTCAGAATGATAAAGTGTTTATGTGAAGTATCATGTTAATGGCACTACTAGAAAATCAATACCAGGATTGGAACTGGATGCCATTTATCTACTTTTTCTGGTTATACATCATAGTAGAGTTTTCTTTGTCCTGCACACTCATGCAACTTTATTTTGTGTCAGATTCGTTGCAGTAATTGCAATGACTGTGGTAATTAGAGATGGACTCTGCATTCACTGCTGTTCTTCACAGGCAGAACTAGACTATGAAAATCTTGTCTGTTTGTTGATTTAGTATCGTTCTATCTTCAAAAACATCTTAATGTGCTGGGTGAAACCCTGCTAATCTTTTTAAAGAAATCAGAATTTTATCTGATAGAGAGAAGTAGTTAAGGTAATGACTGAAGTGGGCTGAATTATTAGTCCTACCTCAGAAACCTTGTCTGAACCCAAGTTCCCATTTGCTAAAAGGGACAAACAATGTATTGGAGTTTGTTTCTTTGAATTGTTTTAGTGTTTTTCTGGTGTGTGTGTGTGACTTTCAATGCTTCAAATGCCTATTGATAAGTGTTCTTATCACAGAATCATGGAATCACAGAATCAACATCCAGGTTGGAAAAGCCCCTCAGATTCACCAAGTCCAACCTATAAACCTACTCTACAAGATTCACCTTAAACCATATCCCTAAGCATCACATCTAGCCAACCCTTAAACACATCTAGGGATGGTGACTGAACCACCCCCCTGGGCAGGTCATTATGTTGTTTGTCTCTGGAAGGCCAAACCTCTGTTTGGGATTGGCAGTGTTAATATAAATAATAAACAGGATTTGGTCCATGGCTAAAATACCATAACAGCCACTTCTGCAAATGCATTCTTGCACTGTGTCTATGATACAAAAATTTGTCCACTAACCCCTAAATTCATCAAGACTGGCATCCTCATATTTGTCTGTCATACCTGACTGATTATTAAGATCCTACACAAAAGCAATAGCCCTCCATAAATCAGCCTGAATAATAATAATAACAATTAAAGTAATGATTGATACTGGAACATTTATTTGTGTTTCTCTCAGTCACACTAATGGGATTTTGATGCAGAAATCTCATTCTAATAGGAATGCAAAAATGCTGTTCTGCTTAAATTAAAGAGGGAAAAGGTCTTCCTTAAGGTAGAAGTGTGTCATTGTATAGCTCATGTTGTACTAGAGATCTTACGGAAGTGTTTGACATTAATCTGATAAGAATGGCTATGGGGATTATAGATAAATACTCTGTGTATACAAACATTCCCTTGGGAACTGCTGTAATACAGCCTACAATAACTGAGATCATGTGTTCATGAAGAAGCTGCTCAAGGTAAACATTGTGGGTTTCTATTCTTCACACAGAGCAGAAGACAGCATATTGGTGGGGAGAAAAGTCAGGAAAATCTTGCATGTCAATTTAAATGGCAGAAACTGGCAAATCAGCAATTTAAGCGTAGACTGTAATGTCTTTGAGACACAGAATGTATTTTTGTTTTGTATCTGTAGAGCAGTATGGCACCTCAGAATGGCTGGTGGTTGTGTTTCTATGGTGTTAGTGAAACATGAGGAAGACATAAACCATAGCAGTGGAGGTGCTAATGCGGCAAACAGTTAATTCCCATGACCACCTATTGAAATAAAAGATATTAATCATGCAAGCATACAGGGATATTTGTGTTCTAGGCTTAAGTGGCTCCTGCTTAACTTTTCACAGGGAGCCAGGAAAAATAAATACAGATTGCCTGGTATTTAGTCCAGTGCTTCAAAGGGAAGTGACCTCTGTCATTCCAGGCTGGACTAATTGCTCTATCATTTTATATCTAGGTCATTCATAAGAGGGCATTTCCCCCTTACCTCTAGTTTCTAACAGCTCTCTATTTTGATGTTGTTTTCAAACAGCCAAAAAAATAAACAAAACATCAGACTTGAATGAAAGATGTGATGGTATTACAGCACTTTAAAATTACTGTAATATATACTTTTACTATGAAATTATGAAGCAGTAAAGAATTAGTGATGGAAAATTGGAGTGAGCAGATGAGTTTTGACATCTACATGGGTTTCAAGCTACAACAAGTTTAGATTTGACCATAGATGCATATGAACCCTTTCAGAATGATTCATCCTGTTTTTACAAGGAATATATTTGACACTGCAATAGGCTGTTAACTGTCTGTTCCCCTCTTTACCCTTTGGGACACTTAATGAAGTTTCACCTTGCTAAATTAATTCCCAACATATTGTCCTCCTTGCTAAATATCCAGTGTCTTAGAAAGGTGCTCATGCATGCAGACATGCACACTACTCATATGAGAGGATTTAGACCATTCTGTAAGGCTGATCCTTGAAATAACAACTCTTGAAATGAGAACTGTTCCCAGAACTAGGTTAAAGACATTAGAAATTTCATCACCTTTTAAAAATTCTGTTTTCAACTTGCTTGGCATACTTTATGGTGTAAGGATTGGCACAGGAGTTTAAAAAAAAAAAAAAAAAAAGAAAAAGGAGCTTTCCCCCCCTTTTTTTTTTTTTTTCATCTGAAAGAAGTGTCTTCTCTACAAAACAATTCATTTAGACTATTGAACAGTCTCTTTCACGTCTCTCATAAAGAAGGATGTCCCTTACCATGGTCCCAGCATTTGTAATACCAGAGGTACAAAATTATCTGGGTGCTGAACCTGGGCTAGTTGGTTCTCCTGAAGGGTGAAGCACATTAAGGAGTACCCAGCACTGTAATAACCCAGTTTAGAAGGCTCCTAGCTGGCTCAGAGCATGACCAAACCATTTGTCTGTCTCTTGGGTACTACACTGTACAGACGTTTCCCCAGATTGCATGTTGCATCTTTTTCTTTAATCATTAAGTACCATGAATCTATATATAGCTAGAAAGTTATTTGCAGTAAGGAAATAAAAATCAAATATTTCCTTCCAGACAACTTTTTAGCATTTTCTTTCACTGCCACCTAGTTGCATAGCATCTTCTGTACTTGTGGCTCAGCAGACTGAGAGGATGGAAAAGAAACGATACAAACTGGTCGGGAAAAGAAACAACAGAATCTGCTGAGAAACAACTCCCTGTATTTCAGCATCTCTGCAGTCTCTTGCCCACAAGACAGTCCTTTGTGTCTTTCCAGCTTGCTCACTGCAAGGGGTATAAAAAAAATAATCCTGTCTACATAGGATTTATGGCTTGGAGAAAATGAACTCTGTCTCTTCCTGTCCATCCACATCTTTTCAGGAAGCACCCACATAGTGTAGGTGGAACTCTCTTCCAGTCATTTGTTTATATTGGAAGGCCTCTTGGTTTTCTTGGAAGGTGATGGCTTACAAATTCTCCCTTCAGAATGCTGTTAAGAGCTATGCTATGGAAATTATTGATACAGTCACGTTCAACAAATTTGTAAAGCCCTAATGGCAGTAGATTCATGGAGTCCTCAGTCTGACATTTGGAATTCATGCCAAGAAAGTAAAGTTTCTCCTCCAGAGAAATGCGGAGAAGCCAATATTACATACTTGCAGTCATAGTAAATGTACAGGACATGAGCAATTAAAAGAATAGTCTAATCAAAAGCTCATTGAATGAAGTGAGAAACTTCCCACCAGGTCCAGAGCAGAAATATTGAACATGTCTGTGGTATGAAACAATGAAAGCAATTAATGATTAGAGAAGGATTTGAAACCTCTGCACAGATATGTGATGGAGGGTACCTCTCTTGGTCTTTTGATACTGTTTATCCGTATTTATTTGTGAGATCATTGACTAGAGTGCCTATGCCACTTTCTTCTTCCAGGGACTTTAAAAATGCATCTCTTAATAACTCTGGGTTCGTACATCATCCCTTTCCTGTTCATTATTTAATATGTACCTAAAAAGTGCCAGAGAATTCCTGAAGCTCAGCATGATTTAGCTTATGTCTGTCTGCTTTATGTGATGATCCTCTGGTGACTGGCAGCAAAGTGAGAGCTGTAGGCTGCTGTTAAATAAAGCAAGTCAAGACTTGCTCTTTGGCCTTAAGGGCAAGTGACACAGCGTCCACATGGCTATACCTCTCTTCCCACAATCCCAGATAATATAATAATTATTAATCCATGTGGACCACACTGTGTGGTATTTACAGTATTTAAGTGGCATGAATGTGTCTGGGTTTCTATTATAGTGAGAGTTGCAGCTGAGTGGAGGAACATCAGAACTGCTATTGCCACTGAAAGGTGATTTACACTGTGGTCTTAACACATGTCCATGAACATGCCCACCACAGGGAACCGACAGCATTGTGACAGCGTGTTTGTTTAGAATTATCTTAATTGATGCTGAAACTATTCATTGCTTCCTGTTTATACAACCTCCAATAATGTCGAAAGATCAAACGCTAAAGCCTAGCCTGGCAATTTTCAAGAGCTGTCAAGGAATATAACAGAGATGAGTTAGATGAATGTGCTTTCAACTCCCATGAAATGTAAATGTATGTATTGCACATCACTCTGCCAGCCTCTATGGAAAGCTGTCCATGGATGCTTTTTGTTCTGTGAAAACAAGAATTTCTTTTGCAATGTCATGAAGCAGTAATTAAAATATAAATAAAAATAGTTGAGGTTCATTCTTATCTAATCTTTGATTTGGACTTTGAACGTAGGATGTCTTCTCTTAGTGTCTGTGTCGGAGGGTTGAGAAGCTCGTTGACTCATTTCAGTGTCATGAAACTTGGTTAAAACATGTATGTTGCATAAAATCTTATTCAGTTAATTAATAGTGAGCTGCATGGAATAAATAGAAATTAACAGGAGTTTTTGCCAGGATTATGTTATAATTATTACGTACTGATTTGTGTTTTGGTAGTGCTTGATGGTTTAGTGCCTATGTACTTGATTATGTGCATTGTGTAGTTTCTTATCTTGACAGCTGGCCTATGGACTCAACAGAAAACTCAGTGTGATGTCTTTACATGTAGACAGGAGGTATGTTAAAGCATACTTGGTGTTTGAAAGGTCAAGAAACTTCTAATGGAAACGCAACTGTTACCTCTACACCATCTCTATAACCTTTCAAGAGCAGGAAAATTGATGCTATTGTTTCAATAAACAAAATTAATGTGTCTTTCAACTCCAGATTATTTTAACAAACTTCCTTGAGATAAAACCAGTAAGGTTTGACCTTTCAGTAAGACAGCAATGCACCTCCTGCTTAGTATGGTTGAGATGAGGATTCCAATCTGCTGGTACTTTTTCCACATCTTGATTGCAAAGCCATGAAACTTCTCTAGCCCATGAGCAGTTGGGCTCTGTGCAGTTTCTAGTGAGTAAATTTCTTGTGACACGTAATATTTTTGTTTCTCAACTGTGACGTTATTCCAGAAAAGCATTTTCAGGTCTGGTGCTGGAATATAAGGAATGATAATCAGCATACTGTAACATATGGCCTGCCTCTTTTCACAAGGCTAAACGTTCCCTGACTGATGCTGAAGGGAGATTCAAAGAGCTCTTTTTCAGTGGATCCTTCTTCTTCTCATAACTTTGCATTTTTCATTGAATAACTCTATCCTTTGTGTTCTCTTCCTGGAAAATGGCAAACCCAAGACTTTTTCTCTTCATAATGTACTCTGGGTTTTATTATGTAAGGAAGGTGGCAGTGTACAGTTTAGCAGTGGCTTTTGCTGAAATATTTGGATCTATGAGGAGTGGTGGGCAAATTAAACATGTTAAAGCAGGAAGTATTTACTGGAATTGTGTACCTCCTCATGTTGCTGTTCATCATTTTGTCTTCTGTTTAGATCCACTCTCCACAGTCATGGTCAGGATAAAGAAGATATAATTCATGCTATTTATGAGTGTGATAAATATTTTTCTAAGAAAAAGCTCAAGTATGAGTACATGAAAGGGAAAACCATTTTAGTCCCAAGACTCAAATATCTTTTGATTTGCAGAAGCTTTGCTTGAGTCCAGTGAGTGCAAAGGGAATCATAGGGGGCCATGATCCTCATAGCCAGGTCAGTGTTCTGAAAAAATGAGATTTGGCATGGCATTGATTTATGGTTGGAGGCATTCTGCAGCTTTTTGATTGCATATTTTACACCTCTGACTTCTAGAAGTGATGATTATATTTGAATAATCTATGGATCCTCAAATCAAACATTGTATAGCCTTCTGCGAGAGGTTAAAAGCTTTCAAGTGATTTTCTGTTCAGATATTATAAAATAGATTTGTGTGTGTGTACATATAGATGTATGTGATGATATACATTATTTTCAGCTGCCTAAGATAGCTCCAGTGTTGTTTCTTGGGAGGGACTGAATTTTCAGTCTGGTTTCAGTGTCCCCAGTTGACTGCAACACCGCCATGTATTATCTTAGACGTACCACTGCCAAACAGTTTCATGCATGTTGATGTCTTTGGCAAAAGTAAATAGAGAACACTCTCAAGATGTGAAAGAAACAGAACTGCATTCATGAGGAGATCTGAAATATTTATAGCATCGATACTGCAGCTAGCTAACAAGGGCGGAGGGATGTATGCTTGATATCATCTGTCTCAGCATCTGAAGCTGAGTCATAGTAATAGCTCTACTTTCTCAGTCTACCTTTAAACACCAAACAAGTAAACAAACAAAACAGAAAAGAAACAAATGTATGAGGCAGTATATGTTGTTTCTTAAAGCCAATGAAGAGCAGTAGACACTATGGCACTGGATACTAAAATACCTTTGCCTAATTACCATTTCAGAAAGCAGAACAAAATCAAGAAATTGCACTTCTTCTGCTTTCCCTGTCCAGCTCAGTAGCTTTTGAGGATAACCAAGTTTATAATTCTGTCTGTCCATTACTTCTCCTTTCAGGATTTCTCTTGGGTTTATTTCGTCATGGGTTATCTCCTCTTGTTGCCATGCTCCACCTTTACCTGCTGCCCATTCTCTTTTTCCTTAATGCTTCCCATTGATTCTGCTTCCCATTTTCCTCTTTTCTGGGTTACCAAGAAAAAAATTGATCACTTCCTGGTTTAAAAAGTCAGCCTGCTTTTCCATATCCCAAAGACTCAGCCTAAGAGAGTGACTTCATCCAGCCTGACTGAAAATGTCACTGAGGTCAGAATGTGCACTGTTGCAGCCCCTTTTGAACTGAGAGACAGGTTTTGAGTTGATGAAAGCTGGTGGTGCTCCATTGTCTTGAGGAGGCTGACACCAGTTTGCATCAATTAAAGATCTATTATTATATCTTATGTTGTGCACTGGAAATAAATAAAAGGAGAAACATTTGAATTACCTAGAAGACAAACCGAGTCACTGAAGTTTCACCTTTGGATATTTATGTGTTTTCTTGCTGTCTTCTATTTTCTCTATGTGCCCTTCTCTTGTAACATAGACTTCATGTTATTTGAACATGACAGTCCAGAGTTTTAATTTAATCTAAATCCTCCTGGTTACCTTTGTTGTAGTTTTGACCATTTTTAGTGGTGACACTGAGAACAAAGGACCTTGGATTAGGCACCTCTGTTGTACCATGACTTACTAACATGTCCAGGAACATGTACCTTCAATAAGAAGGAATAAGAGGAACAAAGGTTCAGAGAATGAGAAGATAACTACAATTTAATTGAGAAAAGGAGACGGAGAAAATCTGCACATCCCCACATCTTGCGGGTCATGAAAGTATCATGGTAGGACGGTAGTAGAGAAGGTGGGAAGAACAGATAGCAGCTTTAGTCTCCTCTTCTGAGCTGTGTATGAATAAGACAATTACCTGTGGTGGTCAAGTAGGTCCATGATAGACATAGAATATAAGACTATGTTCCTTCATTCTCATCCTTGTGTCATAGCTAGCAAAAATGCTGCCTGACTTAATGAGGTAAAAACTGTCATCAGATCAGTTTGGAAACATTCTGTCCCTCCGCTCTGTTGACTGTTCCCTTACTGAAGACATTCTCATCTGTTTACAAAGCTGTACTGTACCTTCTAATGTTGAATTCCTCTTGGGTTAGTGACGGATCTAGGATGGCTGAAATTCATCAGTTTACTCTGGCTAATGTTTTGAGCCTACCTGGAGAAGCACAGCATGTTGTTCCTGATAGGACTAGTTCCAAATGAGCCAATAGGTGCTTTTATACAAAGCATCTACTTTCATCTGTCTATCTGTGTGGCAAAACAGGATTCACTTTTGCATTTTAACTTGTCAGTTGTGATATTACCCTGTGTTTAGACCAGGTTTTTTTTTCCTTCAAAATAACAAAAAAAAAAAAAAATGTTTCAATGGTTTGAAATTTCACAGGGTAGAAAAGTATGAAATAGTAGTTGAAGTTGTTGATTTCTTTCTGAATATTAGCTTCATGAGAAGGACTTTCCCCAACTCCTAGAGGTCATTCAGGCCCTTGAGAGACTGTTGAGACCTCAGCATAGGTTTACTTTCCAGTCCAGAAAAGACATTGTAGAGATATACCTCCATGATGATTCAGACAGAGATGTTTCTGAGAAGTAGCTGTGTTATTTTTAAGGGAGGAGAGCCAAGGTTTGAAAGACAAAGTTTTAAAAAATTAAAAACAATGTAATTTTTCCACATAGATGCATCAGAAGTTCTTTATTAAAAACTATTTCCTTGGAACAAAAAACCCCAAAACATTTAATTCTCAAGATTCAACAGAAGCTTTTTACCATTTCCAGTGAGGTTTTGTTTGTTTCTTTGTTTTCTTTGTTGGTTTTGTTTTGTTTTTCTGTTTTGTTTTTAATTTGCATTTGTGGTTGAAAACAATTCAGTATAAACTTGTAATTTTTCCATCAAATACATCTCCATATGAATTAATGACATGTTTAAATGTTCTTGGAAGTCTCCCATCCAGCTGTTGACCTAGATAGGTTATAGCACCAATCAGGGACCTCTACTTTCAGTGCTGCCTTAAGGCAGAAGAGACTCCAGCAGATTAAAACAAATGCTGACCACAATTGTAGGTGGTGTACAAGCAGAAAAATGTACAAGCACAACTGCAGTTACAATTAAAACTCAGGCAGATAAAATACTGCATTCCTCTGCTTCCAATTAATAGGAGAAAGATGTGTTCTCGGCGATTTCTCCTTTATGCTCATTTGAGAAAGAAGAGTTAATTTAACTACAGTTAATTTCATGCCCTCTATAATATACCCAATTATATCGTCCTAATTATTTCAGGCCCTCATGTGCTTTGCTTGAGTGCCTTTTTTGGAAGAGGATATTAAATAACGATTATCCTCCTCATTAATACAATGCACAATAAAGAGAAAACAAACAAGACATGTCTGAAAGGCATAAATATAATTTACAACTTTTACTCACTGTCCCCCCAGTTTTTCCATGACAGCAATAACATTATTCATGGAGACATGAGAAGGGTGGGATTTTTTTTTTCTTATAATTTTGATTTTGTTTGGTTAATGTGTCAGGGAGTGGGCATCCTAGAAGCTGGGATTTTCTGAGAGATCGGCTGTTATTAACCTAAGCCACTAGGTTACAGCTGAAGAAGTTGAGATTTAAATTAGTTGTAATTCATCCTTTTACTAATTTGGACAATGAAGCATGAAGGGATAAGTCATACTAAAGAATAAGGTGGAAGGGTCACATTCATCTCTTACACATGAAGACTAAGATGTGACAGAATTAGTATCATCTCATCCATATGAAGGTAGACAGGATTTGGAGACAGTGTATGAGGCAGGTGTATCTTTCCATACTTTTGTCCATAACAGGGCAATGTTTGATTCATCAGTTTGGAAATCTGTTGGCTGTTGATGTTCATGTCACTATATCAAGGGTTTAGAAAAATGGACTCCTGTCTCCTGCTCTCTTGTGTGTGCTTCCATTTCTCAGATGGATGCTTATGTCTCTGTCATGCTCTATATACCCAACTCATGTTGTAGGTAGGTCCACTGTGAAGGACAAGCAACTGTGTTGGAATACAGAGAGGACTTCATTGGGATTGGCTGATACAGAGTTAATTCTCCCCAGACCATCTTTCATTGTGCTATGTTTTGCAGAGCTGTAGCTGAGTGTTGGTAACACACTAGTGTCTTGGCTACTGCTGAGTTAAGCACTCAGGCTTTGCTTTTCCAGTATTTTCCCCCTCAACAGTAGCCTGAGATCTTGGGAGGGGAAACAGCTGTGCCAGCTGACTCAAATTGAGAGGGGTTGTTCCATGCCATATGACATCAGCTCAGGCATAAACGCTAAGTGAAAGAAGAAAGTGTGGAGTACATTTGCTGATGGTGTCTGTCCTCTGGAGCAGCCACTATGCATATTGAAGCTCCGCTTCCTAGGGAGAGGCCAGACATCATCTCCTGGTGGGAAGTAGAGCATAACACCTTTGTTTATTCTTGTTTCTGTGAACTGCCTTTGCTTTTGCCTTTCATCCTATTAAACTGTGTACAGTTCTGGAGACATTGAACTGTTGGAGTGAGTCCAGAGGAAGGCCATGAAGATTCTCAGGGGGCTGGAGCACCTCTGCTATGAGGACAGGCTACGAGAGTTGGGGATCTTCAGCCTGGAGAAGAGAAGGCTTCGAGGAGACCTTAGAGTAGCCTTCCAGTATCTGAAGGGGGCCTACAGGAGGGCTGGAGATGGACTATTCACAAGGTCTTGTAATGACAGGATGAGGGTTTAAACTGGTAGATTTAAATGGGATGTTAGGAGGAAGTTCTTCACAGTGAGGGTGGTGAAACACTGGAACAGATTGCCCAGGGAGGTTGTGGCTGCTCCTTCCCTGGATGTGTTCAAGGCCAGGTTGGATGAGGCCTTGAGTGACCTGATCTAGTGGGAGGTGTCCCTGCCTATGGAGGGGGCTGGAACTGGATGATCTTTGAGGTCCCTTCCCATGTAAACCATTCTATGAGTCTATGAAACTGCTTCTCTCTTAACTCACAGGCCTTCAGTTGTATTTTCCCTCTCCCCTGTCCATGTAAGACAGAGATTGATAGAGCAACTTTGGGGGGATATCTGGCCCCCGGCCAGGGCCAAACCACCAGAGAAGCAAACCCAGTTAAGATAGCAACCTTCAACTGCCTTGTGATTAATATGCCATGGTCTTCCTTGTTCTGAGAGGTCCCTCTACAACACTGGAAAAGGAAATACTTCAGAACTGTGAGAAGATATGCTTTAGTGTGGAGACTGTTGCCCCAATGGTAGAACAGTCCACAGTGAGCACAGATAAAAGATTAATACAAAGCACAACGTGACCACAGAATCATTGAAGCACAGCATCACAAAATTATTTGTGTTGTAAGGGATCTTTCAGTCATCTAGTCTGAATCCCATGTCATGGGCAAGGCATCTTTCACTAGATCAGGTTGCTTAAAGTCCCATCCAGCCTGACCTTGAACACTTCTAATAATGGGGCATGAGCAGCTCCTCTGGGTAACCTGTGCCAGTGCCTCACCACCCTCACCATAATATTTTTGTTTTTTTTTTCCTTATGTGCAATCTTAACCTACTTTCTCAGTTTAAAATATTTGCCCTTTGTCCTGTCACTAAAAGTCCTGGTGAAAAGCCTCAGTGCACCTTTCTTATAATCCTCTTTAAACATTGAAAGGCCACAATAAGTTCTTCCCAGAGCCTTCTCTTCTCCAGGCTGAACAACTTCATCTCCCTCAGATTTTGCACATAGGAGATATATACCAGACCTCTGATCATACACATGTCTTGTGCTGGGGACCTCTCCAGCTGGAGTTTTATGAGAGCAAAGTAGAGTGAGAGAATCTTCACCCTCAACCTGCTGACTATACTGTTTGTTATGAAGGCCAGGATACAAGTGGCTTTCTGGGCTCTGAGTGAATATTTCTGGCTCTTGTAAAATTTTCCATCCACCAATATTCCCAAGTTTTTCTCTTCAGAGTGGGATATATATAAAAGTCTAGACAGAATAAAGAACAGTGCCAGCTTGTTTGATTTTTCTTCATTCAAACCCTGTGAAGTGCAGTTGTGTATGTGTTGTATATAGAGCAATCCCGAAGATGATTTCTTCATTTTGTTGTATCAAGATTAGCATAAATGTAGAGGAAATTAACTGCTGCTTCTTTTGTCTGTAGATCTCAAGTAACTGGATAACAACGTGCTATTTGGAGTCGGAAAATATAGATGGCTTCTGGTAGCTTTCCTTCCCACCTGTTCTGGATATTGTGCAACTGGGAAGATGAATAATCTATTTCAGGCTCTTTCAGATTCTGCCTCGTCTGGAAGAGAAACTGCAAGACTCATCAAGCACAGGACAATAAAAACATGTGCAGACAGAAGTACCTTGAGTCACATAAGCTGATGTTGCTTCTGCCACTTGGCTCCTGTAAAGATTCTTTAAATCTTCTTACAGTAAAAGGCTTCAGGGGAATATGCCTTTGGACTGATAAATGCGTGCCTGTCTCTTTTGTAACACGCAGCAAAGAAGTGTTGCTGAGTCATCTGCCGTGTGAGCTCACTCTTCTTTTTCATTACTGAGCAGCAGGTGTCACGAGGCTTTTCTGATGCAACTGCTAGCAAGTGCTCTGCCATCACCCAGGGTGTCACTTGGCATCATGGGCAGAGCCAGCTGATGTTGTGAAAAAAAAAAAAGAGAGGGTCAGCCTATGATACCAAAGTACAAACGAGTTCAGAGAAGTTTTACTTCCTTGAGGGGGAGAGGGGGAGGGATGAGCATAACCCAAATAAAAATTGGAGAGGGAAAGCAAGGGAGGAAGAGAAAAGTTTGCTGCAGGAACATTGCTTGCTTTACCTTGGGCAGAGTTTTCACCAGGTTTTGCATTAGCCAAGCACATTCTGTACAGCTAAACAAAGGCAGACACAAAAATAGACTACCCTACCAGGTGAATATTTGTACAAGCTCTTCTTGGATGAAATGCACTTGGAAATGACCTGGAACTGGGCTTCAACCCAAATTAGACTACAATTTTGTATCGGTATCCTCGTAAGTACATCCATCACAGCCTTTTTAGGGATATGTTTGGTCCAAGTGTTTTCAAAAAGTGTGTAGTTTTCCCCTTTTTTTTTTTTTTTTCTTTTTTTTTTTTTTTTCTCTTCTCTCTGACTTTCCTTGGCTAAATGTAGTCTAGATGCTTACGGAGCTCATATTCTTTTCTAAATCACTAGCTTAAGTGAGAGAATTGCCTTGGTAATGAATAGTAAATGACTGACAAAGCATGAAAGAATTTGGCTCAAAGTGGGCACTGTGATTTTATGAAAGTTTTCTGCTCCTACAAAGTTAAGCAATCAGGAAGCACATCTTTTATTAGGATGGCATTTGAGTGAAATACGCCCTCATTGCCTAGCAGCAGTTGTTGAAGAAAAGTTGCAACAGAAATATCATAAAGAGGAAAGAATGTAACCTGAGCCTTCACCCCTGAAATGGAAATACTGATTTTCTAGCTTCTTTCTGTCTCATATAAGAACATATATGCTTATGCACATGTGGTCCAGTGGTTCGAGTTCATGATCTGCGTAGGACATAGCTCAGGTTTTTTTCATCAGAGACTGCTTTTAGTAGCCTGATAAGGACTAGGTCCAGCAGCTATCTTGTCTCCCTAGTATAGTACTGCAGCTTACTGCACAGCTTGCAGGGAGATTATGTGCTCAGAGTGGGATTTAAAGCAGGTTATATACTAAGCAGGGAGCTACACTATGTAGCTAAGAGATATCCAGGAGAGAAATGCAGGGCCTAGATGGGCAGTGACCAGATGTGTGTCTCTATATAATCTTCACTCCAGATCCAGAGCTGGGAAGCTACCAGGCACATGATTACAACTTTTTTTTTTTTTTTTCTGATGACCCTACAAATCTCAATTATTTCCTCTGAAATGGTGACCAAGTTCTTAATTCATAACTTTCTCTCCCCATCACACTTTGTAGAGAAGTCAAGTGGCTGAAGGACTTACCCAGGATGTAAGTGGTCCAGGTTCAAGTCTCTCCACCGAGTGGGAAAATGCTGTTAATTATAACTGATTACAAAGCTAGATTTGGTTACTCTCCAAAGCTCTTGATGAAGCTGTGCAGCTCTAGCAGAGAATTCAAGAATTCCTGGGACAAAAAAGCATGCACAATCAAGGCTGACTATAGTCTCCTTGGACGAGGGAGACTTAGGCCTCTATTACAGTCAGTTTAATAGATTTTCCTTGAAATACTCACTATCTGTAACACACATGCTCTGCTGATGGGGCCAGATAGCAGCTTTTGTAGAATCTGACTTCTTTCAGCTGTCCTTGGGGAGGGGGAAAAGAAACAGAGTATGAGCACTTGTGTGACTATGGGCTTTGTTTTTATTACCTTTTACCCTTAATTTTCTGTTCTAGAAATTAGCTTGCTAAGTCTGAAGAGGAGAGAAACTCTTCATGCTCTTCGAGAAGTTGACTCAAATGCAAGGCAATGGGTGGAAGCTGAAGCATAGGAAGTTTCACTTAAACACGAGGAGGATTTTTTTCACTGTGAGGGTGACAGAACACTGGAACAGGCTGCCCAGGGGGGTTGTGGAGTCTCCCTCTCTGGAGATATTCAAAACCCTCCTGGACACGTTCCTGTGTGATCTGGTATAGGTGATCCTACTCTGGTAGGGAGGTTGGACTGGATGATCTTTCAAGATCCCTTCTAGCCCCTGACAATCTGTGATTTAAGTTTAGAATTCTTCTCAGAAATTTTATTGGACACGTCTAATTCTCAAAGTACTTAATTTTTTTTTGAGGACCAAAATGAATTAAGGGATTCTTGTGCTTAGCCTAGACAAGTAGATTTTATCTCTTCTCCAAATAATATTGGTGGATGTTCCACCAATATTAAGCACTAGAGTATTTACAATCCACCAGTATTATGCTTCCCTATGTATTTGCTGCTGCTTCTCAGTTCTGCACATGGATACTCATCACAGAGCCCTGCCCATGGTGCTTTGAAAGTCTGTTGCCCTTGGGCAGATTTCTACCATGGAACACAAGGGAGGACCATGAGCCCTTGTGTCTGTGGCAGACTTGCTTCCTCTGTCAATTTCTTATTGCTGCAATTCGTCTGTTCAAATCTGGAGAAGATGCTGATCAGTAGAAGAGAAATATATTGCTGAAATATTCTCTCATCACTTTTAACAACTCCATTTGACTTCTGGTGGAGAAAACCATGGCAGTCAGCTGTTTGCCTTTAAGCCAGCACACCAAAGCAGGCCAAAATGTTTGCAGCAGTAAAACAGTGAAGGTCACTATGCTAACTGTTGCCTACCCTCCATCCAGCAGAAGCAATGTTTACTTCCTGATAGAATCATAGAATCAGGGTTGGAAGGGACCACAAGGATCATCAAGTTCCAACTCCCCTGACATGGGCAGGGACACCCTACCCTAGATCAGGCTGCCCACAGCCTAATCCAACCTGGCCTTAAACACCTCCAGTGAAGTGGCCTCAACCACCTCCCTGGGCAACCCGTTGCAGGCTCTCACCACTCTCATGCTGAAGAACTTCCTCCTCACCTCCAATCTGAATCTTCCCACCTCCAGTTTTGCTCCATTCCCCCCTAGTCCTGTCACTACCTGATAGCCTAAAAGTCCCTCCCCACCTTTTTTGTAGGCCCCCTTCAGGTACTGGAAGGCCACAATAAGGAGCCTCCTCTTCTCCAAACTGAACAGCCCCAACTCTTTCAGTCTGTCCTCATAGGAGAGGTGCTCCTATGTGTTCATCTTTGGAGGGGCACCAGCTTCATCAAACTCCTCCTGAAAGACAGTTTAAAATGCCAACAGTTCTAATAAAAAAGCCTTGTGAAGATATGGTTGGTATATTGTTGCCTGGAGAGATTCTCTGGCTCTATTGCTGTATTTCGAATCACGTTGAATATCATTGCAGAACTTCTCTGCAGCACTCCTTTCCTGTTATTCTTGCTTACATCTGTTCACTGTAGTAATGGATATTTTTTTGGCTGCAAGCAGTTATGCAGCATGACACTTGGCAAATAGATTGTGTGTGTGTGTGCAATAGCTACTGTTTCCTGAAGACTCGTTTGGCCCTTGTCCCCTCTGGGTGAGACAGAATTATAAATATATCTCCATAAACTGCTTGCTAGCCTTTCATGGCTGCCTTTACCTTTCTGACTGACATTGCTTATGCTTGAGCTCTTTGGGGAAAATGTAAAGGATTCGATTTTCAGTTTCAGATTTATTGTGTATATGTTTGCTGAATTACAAGTTGTGGTTCTGCTATCTAGTGGACAGCATATCTGTCCTCTGTAAGTGGCGTGCTGTTTATATGTGGTACAATTATTTCCACTAACCACTCAGAATCCAGCTGATCACTCTCAGAGTCATAAATGAATCTGTTTGACAACCTGTTCTCCGCACAGTAGGCAGCCTTCTACCCGCCAGCTAATTTATCATTGCATCTGCCTTACTCTGCCAAGGGATATGTTCTAGTGCATTTATTCTGTTTCTAAAAGCTTGTGACTGGCCATTACCTTGGGAGGGGAGACACAGAAGAACAACACTTTTATGATGTATCTTTCTGTCTTTGTGAAACTCTTGCTCACAGTGTCTCAAAGAGATCTCCTCTATCAGTTGTTCTCATTCTCTTTTACAGGGTGCACTTTCCAGCAATCACAAAGACCCCCAGCAGCCCAGCTGGTTGGCCCAGGCTAGATGAGAATATTTGTCAGTGTTGTCGAGAAGTGCTTAATTGATATTAACATGGATGCTCATAAGTGGAATGCTCAGCCATAGGACAGACGTCATTTGGTACACTTTCCTTCCCTCTAATGGTATAGTGCTCATGCGATCTGAAAAGACCATCTGCAGATCTTAGAGATTAGTGCAGGCCTGTTTACTGTTTGGCTTTTCTGTTGGTTTCCTATCTGTCTGGATCTGCTGTGCTAATTGGCTTGATATATGAATGACAATCCCAGCAAGCAGCAGATTTTTTAATGTGCATTTGTTACTAATTAAAAATAAGTCTAAGAACTTGCTGTACTTAGCAGCCACCACAATGAGAAAAACCTTCATCATTCTGGCTGAGAGAGACAAGCTCTTCTGCCATGCTGCTAAATAGTGTTTTTGCAGTCTGAAGACTTTGCATTTTTATTTTTTCCCCCAGGACTCAGGTTCAAGATCTTCTCTGACGTATCTCCCTCTCCCAGTTCAAGACAAAGCTATGTGTTTGAATCACAGGATGACAGAGAAGTTCAACAGATAATGAAAAAGGGTCAAAACATATCACTACGAGTATCACTTTAGATATCACCTACAAGTCAAGGCTATCTTTTGATCCCCTATAAAATCTGTGTCTTTAGTAATAGGATCTCCTGTGTTTTAGCCTTGTCTTGTCACATATGTAGGAGGATTAAGGCTGCCAGAAGGGAAATTGTAGTTGCCACTAGGAAGAATAGACAGGGTAGTAACTTATCAATAGCAGTATCATCCTTTCACCTAACAGACCCTAATGCAGAGACATGTCTTGTTTCTATTAATATTTCATAGAACCAGCTGGTACTACTAGATATAGCCAGTACCAATGAACTTCATTTTAGCCTTTTTATTAGCTTATAAATGTGATAGGGTTGATGGATACCACATAATGGAACACTTTCCACTCTTCTCTCCCCACCTCCTCCCACTCTGAAAAGTCTGACATTCATAAATTGAGGAGGTCAGTAATTTGCATCCAGCTGAGTGGCTGTCTGGCTTTAATGAGATGATTTGTAATCATAAGCACTGCACTGCAGTGGTGTTTGGTACAGAGGGAAGAGGAGCACGTATGCATGCTCCAGGTAAGATGATGGATAGATGATGGGAGGGATGAATAGCACATGAATCAGAAAAAAAAGCAAGGCTGGAATAACAGAAGGAGCTCCATTAAATGTAATACAATAATATTGGCCTGGTTAGCCTAAGAAGAACCAGTGGCTGACTGATGCAAGCCAGGGAAACTCCAGTTACATAGGTCAGGCAGGCAGCATGCAGCAATGCTCTTAACCAGAGCACTTTAGAGCAGCTGAAAATAACAGATTTGGGTTTGCCACTTTAAGCCTTTAGTGCCCTTATTGCACAATTCTGCATCCTTCTCCCACTCCTTATATAACAACAACTACCAAAATAACCCACCCCAAAAAAAAAAAAAAAAAAAAAAAACCCACCCAAAAAAAACCCTCAACCAAAACTTCCATACAAGAAAGATGCTTCAGGGGCTAAAGACATTATATATTCTATAGCTGGCACATTCTGCATATTTTCATCCTGTTTTTATAAAAAAGTGGATCACACTCTGTCTGTGTGTATTTTTCCTCCATTTGATGCATTTTTAACTGGCTGGCTCTTCTCATTTCAGTCATACAAAGCAGTAGCAACTTCCTGAAGGTCTCAGACAGGCAGGTTAAGAAAGAGAGATGGCGACTACTAACCCCTTTACTGGGAGAAGAGAATCCTCTGGGAGAAAGGGATTTTTAATTCCTTGGCTTTGATAAAATCTTCATTTGGCATCTGTTTCAGATCAGACCACCAGGAATATCACCATAGGCACAGATCCATAGCAAGCCAGGCTGCACTAACTCTCCTGCACACAGAGATGCTTTCTCTGGTTAGCTGTGAGAATTGTGCACCTTCCAAAGACTGTTTTTCCCTTGTCTCCAGGATTTTTGTCCTCAGTAGTAGCAATTCTCTGAGACTATCATGCAATATTTTTTTTCTTTTAGGAGTCCCAGCTGTGGAGGACTGTTTCTTTAACCACATCTCCAGCTGTCTTGAGTTATTCTGCAGCAGCCCAGCTGGACCAGTGTAGCTTTTCTTACGGCTGAAGCTAGATAATTGCATCAGCTTTAAGGTTGATGTTTTTTTAATTCATTAACTGCTTCATAATACAAAGAAATAAACAGACAAGAGGGCAAACTGATCTGTTCTACTTCAAACTGCTTCCAAGGATAAGACACTGAAGCAAGGCAGAAGAATTGCTGGTTTCCCCTAACTCATGGTGCCTCCCTGTGCAGTTTTTAATGAACAATAATATCTTTTTTCATTTCAATCAATTTTCAAGGACCAATATCTACAGGATAGCCTGTAGTCAGGAGGGTTTGTGAGGAAACAGCTATATCACCACAGGGACCCCTCCCTTCTTTTTCCAGTTCCTATCAGGTGACATTCATCTCTAGTTCACCTCATATTTTTCAGTCATGACCTCAGAAACTCTCTTCATCTTCCTTCCTACCAGCCAACAAAAAAGCTTTTCTCTCACTATCCTGAGCTTGTTCTGCAAAACTTCATGTGCTTCTTCATGTACTTCCTACCCTGCAGATGTTTCTAACTCTGCAAGATTATCACTTCCTCTTCCCTGGAGAGAGGTGTTACCTCTATGTTAAGTACCAGAAATTAAAGTTACAAAGATGTGTGGGTGACCTTCAGAAGTCATACTAGTTTTATATTTCTCAACCAGATTTTTAGTTGCAACAGTAAAAGAACATGAGTCTACCCAGGAAGCCACAATAGTCTACCTTTCTTTGGGACAGGAGATGCCTTCAGTCACCCTAGGGGTAAAATGAATGTCCTTATAGATGGCTCTTTTTGAAAAGAGTCCTATTTAGGAAGAAAGTCTCTCAGCTTCTCTACCTTTTCCAGGCTATAATTCTATCTAGCTCCACCAGTAAGTCTGTGAGCCAGCAGTATCTTGCACAGCTTTTACACAGAGGGACCAATTGCATTGCCAGGTTCTTTAAAAGTGCTCATCTGCTGTGCTTTTTAAGTCATATATCACCTGTCAGAAAGAAATTAGTTGGGTATATTCTTAATGTTAAGAAGAACATAAATAGGCTAGATTGAATAGAAGGTCATAAGGAGAGAAATTAATTTTAATTCTTCCTCTAATGTACATAGTCTCCTCTTTGTCTAAGAAGTACCCCACAGATGATCAGCCCTCAGCCAGTTGTGTGCTTTGGGCCAAATATTCAAGCTAAGAAAAAACTTGAAGCATTAATTGGTGCTGGTTTATTATTTTCCCAGTCATGTTTCCTTGACTTGGCTTGTCCTGTCCCTTTGATCCATAGCAGATATCACCCAGCATGAGATTCAGATTGATTTAGAATGCTTGTTAGTACCAACTTCTAAATCTTTGCTGAGCTTTATCTCTTTCATGTTGTTGGCACTGGATAAGGTCCTAGACTGGGATTTTCAAGGCAACACCACAAGCAAAGAGTTCAGAATGCTTGGAGCTCTCCAGTCCCTGTTGAAAATCACAGACAGGAGTAAAAGAAATTTACTTGCTTTTGATTATAAGATTCTCAAGCATTTTAAGGTGCACATAGCTACTTTATGGGGTTCTCAGAGGTGCCTTTCAGAACTTGTGTGCTTAGGCATATTTGAAAATCTTATTAGAAGTAATTCAGCATCTTTATGTGCCTAGATTCCTTTAAAACCTGACTCAGCATACTGTAATACTCTTCATTATATGTGAGAGCAGGCACTCAGTGAATGACTGATTCTGTATGAATGTGTGGAACAGACGCCAAATCCCAAGAGCAAGATTCATATATTACAGTCATATAACCCAGCCACTTGTTTCCTCACTGGTTGTCACAGCAAAACTGTCATTTCATAGTTCAAGAGTTTTTATCACATCCTTATCCTTGATACATACTCTGGGAAGAGGAAGAAGGATTCATAGAGTCATAGAATCATAGAATGGTTCACATTGGAAGGGACCTCAAAGATCATCCAGTTCCAGCCCCTTGCCATAGGCAGGGACACCTCCCACTAGAACAGGTTGCTTAAGGCCTCATCCAACCTGGCCTTCAACACCTTCAGGGAGGGAGCAGCCACAACCTCCCTGGGCAACTTGTTCCAGTGCTTCACCACCCTCACTGGGAAAAACTTCCTTCTAACATCCCATTTAAATCTCCCCTCTTCCAGTTTAAACCCATTACCTCTCGTTCTGTCATTACAAGACCTTGTGAATAGTCCCTCCCCAGCCCTCCTGTAGTCCCCCTTCAGATACTGGAAGGCTATTATAAGGTCTCCTGGAAGCCTTCTCTTCTCCAGGCTGAAAAGCCCCAACTCTCAGCCTGTCCTCCTGGCAGAGGTGCTCCAGTCCTCTGATCATCTTCGTGGCCCTTCTCAGGACTGGCTCCAACAGTTCCATGTCCTTCTTGTGCTGGGGGCTCCAGAACTGCACACAGTACTCCAGGTGGGGTCTGATGAGAGCAGAGAATCACCTCCCTTACCCTGCTGGCCACACTGCTCTTAATGCAGCCCAGGACATGGTTGGCTGTCTGGGCAGTATGTGCACACTGTTGGCTTCAAATTAAATGGAAGTGTGATTTGGAAAATGCATCATATCAGGTAAACAAAATGCTCCCAGAGGCAGCCTTTGTCTGTTTGGATGTGTGGAGAGCATAGCTGGAGTTCCTCACATAATTTAAGTTACATTACCATTTTCCCAAGAAAAATCCTAAGTCTGAATTCAGTTTACATAAAAAGAAGCTTCAAAACCAAAATCTGTAACATCTTTATTCCATTCTTGCAAGCTTCCAGATAAAGGATATTTCTGATTGTGAATTATAATGGTGGAAAATATTGACTGATTCAATTAGGCCAAGAGTGGGAGACAGACAGACACACATATATTTCCAAGGGGGTATATCCTGTTTCCCATGACGGGCAGCTTTCTTATTAAAATTATTCCAGTATATACATTCTCTATTCAAGCATGAAGTGCTCATTATAAGTCTCTACATAAATAATGTACACTTAAAATGTTTCCCTGTGCCATAAATCTTGACCTTGGTTAATAATTGACTATGGGATTACATGTCTGCTCCCCTCAAACACTACTGACTGAGGGTCTTGCCACTTCCCATCAAGTTTCTCCTCTTTCACTTTTGGAGAAGACATCGTACTAATGTCATCAATATAACAATGACACAAGTTTGGACTGGAGTGTATAATAATAATCTCTTTCCCTTCCCATTTCTTGCTTAGTGATCCCAGCATTTTCATTGGGAAATGTGAAAGAAAAAAAATCTTTAAATTTCATTTTTAATTTAATCTGTGATTTCTCTGGAGGTGCCTATTGTGGTCCTACTCTGGTCTTGCTCGACTCTTTAGTTATGCTTCCCCCCCACCCCCACCACCCATGAATCATACAGAATCACAGAATGTTAGGGGTTCAAAGGGACCTCAAAAGATTATCTAGTCCAACTCTTCTGCCAGAACAGGATCACCTAGAGCAGGTCACACAGAAATGCATCCAAATGGATGTCTCCAGTGAAAGAGACTCCACAATCTCTTTGGGCAGCCTGCTCCCTGTTACCCTTGCAGTAAAAAAAGTTTTTTCCTTATGTTCATATAGAAACTCCTGTCCTCCAGCTCCTACCTATTGCCCCTTGTCCTATCATTAGGACATTGCCTATCATAGGCATCACTGAGAAGAGCCTGGCTCTGTCCTTCTGACACTGATCCTTCAATATTTATAAACATTCATGAGGTCTCAGTCTTTTCCAAGCTAAAGAAACCCAGCTCCCTCAGCCTTTCCTCATAAGGGAGATGTTCCTCTCCATCATCTTTGTGACTTTGCACTGGCTTGTTCGAGCAGTTTCTTGTCCTTCTTGAACTAAGGAACTCCACTAGATATAGGCTTCCAATTAAACTCTGTCCAGTGGACCACAACTCTCTGACTTATTTCCTTAAACTGGTTCACGCTATCTGATCATTCAGACCACACTTCCCCAGTTTGGCTGCAAGAATACGTTAGGAGACAGTGTCAAATGCTTCCTTGAGATCAAGATAAACTAAAACAACTGCACTACCATAATCTATCCACATGGTTATGCCTTTATAAAAGGTTGTCAGGTTGGTTAAACATGAATTCCCCTTGGTAAAACCATATTGACTGCTCCCAATGACCTTCTTATCCTTGATATGCCTAGAGACAGCTCTGAGGATAAGTTGCTCCCTCTCCTTCCCAGGTGTGGAGGTGGGGCTGGCTGGTCTGTAGTTATCCAGGTCCTCCTTCTTGCCCTTTTTGAAGACTGAAGTGATGTTTGCATTCCTCCAGTCCAGAGGCACCTCTCCTGTTCCCCATGACTTAGTAAAGATGATGGAGAGTGGCTTAGCAATGACTTCTGCCAGCTTCCTCATCACCCACAGGACCCATGGATTTATGAATGTCCAGATTGTATAACTGATCCCTAACTTAGTCCTTGTCAACCAAGCCAAACTTATCATTCGTCCTGGGGCTCCTGAGGACAATCTTCAGCAGTATAGACAGAGACAAAGAAGGCATTTAGTAGCTCTGCCTTCTTTACATCCTATATCACCAGGGCTCACAACTCATTCAGCAGTGGGTCTACATTTCCTCTAGTATTAGTTTTGTCTGCAATTTATTTAAAGAAGCATTATTTTTCAGTAAAACTTATCTATCAGTCATTTTGTTAAGCTGGTTTGTGAAAACTACTCCAAAAGAGCAGAATATAAGCCAAATTTTGCTTCATTCCTGGTATACGAAGCTTCCCAGCTTCACACTTGATAAATCTGCACAGTCTGTACTGAGCATTTGCAATATTCGGCAGATTTGTGAAGGAAGAAAAACTGAATGATTGGAAAGTGATGCCTGGGTTACAGTTTAGAATGCCTGCTGCAGCCCTGACTCCTGAATAGCTTGTGCCCCTGCAGGTTCTTAATCTGAAGCCAAAGCTGGGCATACAGGAAAAATTACTCACACCTCATATCCCAACATACCTTATATATCTAGAGTGAGATGCCCATAGAGGTTTGTGTGGGCCTTTTACATTGGATGAAAATTGCACTCCAAGACAAAGTGTGCTGAATAGCATATCTGTTGCATTCAGGTACCAGGAAGAAGTGAGAAAAGGCTTTGATTGCAACAGCATTAAAAAAAAAAAATTATTGGGATGTTTTATTCTCTAAGTTCTGATCAGACTTTCTTCTTTTGGCCATTCAACAAATACATGTCACTGAAATGCTGTGGTTGTTCCTGTAGTTCCAATTTTTTCCTTTTCCTCTGGTGACACAGTTATAGCCACTCCATGTAGGAGCTGAAAAAAAATCTGTCTCCTCTTTTACTTTCAGCCTTTTCAATTCCTAGCCCAATGGCTCCTTGTTTTGAAAGTGAGATATGGAGGATGCTGTCCAAAAAGCAGTGTCTTTTTATGGAGACGGTGAGTACATGATTAGGGAGATGGTGACCAAAATGTGCAGCATTGTTTGTGAGTCCTTGAGGGTCAATGAAAATAACAGAATTGCAACTGTAAATCACTTATTACAAACGTCTAATTTCTATGCTTGGAATTCAGCACTCTGTCTGGACCATAAAGTTAATCCTCATTGCCTGCTGGACCTTGGATGGAAGGCTCCTTTGCCAAAGGTCACTCAGTTCATAGTGGTGGCATCAGTGGTGATTTGTTTCAGCTCTGTGCATAAACATTTGCTGTGCTTGGTTACCAACTGAAATTATACAGAGGACACTGGAAAGGAGAAAACTGCCACAGCCCCTTCACTTCAAGAAAAAGTGTATAAAATGACCTAGGTACTAAAACTCACATATCCTGGTTCAGTTAATTGAAAAAGAATGCCAAAAAGGTTTTGCCTTGGGCTAATATTCAAAATCATTGGTGAAGGAATGATGAGAATCGGTAACTAAGGTTAGATGTGGTAAAATATGTTTTATGTTCTATAACTATTGTTTTTAGTTTTTACTATGTCAAGAATGGTAATGTTTTTGCAATATTTTTTCAAGGATTTTGGATTGTTAATTATTATATGTTTAGAATATTTAGAAATGCCTAAAGAGACTAATCTAAGCTGGGTCTTTTTTTTTTTTTTTTTGGCACAGATTTCCACAGATTTAACACTCCCAAAGACAAAAACTGTTACTCTGTTTGGATCATTATTTTCATTTACTTTTCAAGATGGGTTTCTTCCTCTGGATCAGAAATTTCACAACGTATAAAGTGCTTTATGACCTCTGGTGGTGATGTCTTGACCTGTAAAAAAAATGAACCAGTATCTCCCTCTTACCTTTCTCCTATAGACCATCAGTTGTACAGGAGGCAAAGTTCATCATGATTCCATTGACCATTTCTGAGTCTTTCACATTAGCAAGCATAAAACATAGTCCCTAAGGAAATGAAATGATGTAGACATATCCTTCTGAATTAAACTCTTGTGTCACTACCACCGCAATCTATTGATCAGACATTTTGCTCCCTAGAGTTGCCAGTTACATTTTGTCATAGGTATTAAAAAAAAACCAAATCAACCCAAATATGCTGTTCTATGCTTTGATATCAAAGATGAGATGGCCAACTCTGTCCTGGGCTGCATCAAGAGAAGTGTTGCCAGCAGGGCGAGGGAGAGGATTGTCTCCCTTTACTCTGCTTTCATCAGACCCCACCTGGAGTAGTCTGTACAGTTCTGGAGCCCCCAACGCAAGAAGGACATGGAACTGTTGGAGAGAGTCCATAGGAGGCCACCAAGATGCTGAGAGGGCTGGAGCAGCTCTGCTGTGAGGACAGGCTGAGAGATTTGGGGCTCTTCAGCCTGGAGAAGAGAAAGCTTTGAGGAGAACTTATAGTAGCATTCTGATATCTGAAAGGGGCCTACAGGAGGGCTGGGGAGGGACTATTCACAAGGTGTTGTAATGACAGGATGAGGGGGAATGGGTTAAAACTGTCAGAGGGGAGATTGAAACTGGATGTTTTCTTTTCAGTGAGGGTGGTGAGACACTGGAACGAGTTGCCCAGGGAGGTTATGGCTGCTCCCACCCTGAATGTGTTGAAGGCCAGGTTGGATGAGGCCTTGAGTGACCTGTTCTAGTGGGAGGTGTCCCTGCCTATGGCAAGGGGCTGGAACTGGCTGATCTTTGAGGACCCTTCCAACCTAAATCATTCTATGATTCTATGGCTTGTCCCATACCCCCATTCTCTAAGGGTACAAAATCAACCAAAGAGTATCTCAAGACTCAGTGGAAAGGAACACTTTAAAAGCAGTCACGTGGCCTCCAGAGGTGATGCTGAAGGTACACACATGCATGATTTGTGTGGGCCAGCAAGGGAGTTGTTCTAACACACTTGCCAAAGGACACTCTTTCTCTAGACTGCTGGGATCCTGTTTCTTGGGCTGTGTCCAAAGGGGCTGATACTAATACAATTGTTCCTTCTTAATAAATAACAAGAAAATGTATACATCTACACAGATCTGTTATGAAGCCCAAGTGTTAGGAGGCTGCCTCAAGGTTGATGATGCCAGTAAGAGTTTAGCAGCAGAACAGATGTTTTCATGTTCAACTTAACCCATACCATCAACATAACACAAAATGGGAAATAGATGAAAATCTCAACTATGTTTTTATGTCAACAGTGTTCCCTGTTGTGTGACAGACACTTAGCATACAATTTTCCAATTGTCCCTGTGCAAGGTATCAGGTGCAGCCCCATGCTAGTTGGTACAAAGCAAAACCACACACCAAATGTATGCATTCACTTCTGTGAGTAAGCAGACCTCTTCTGACACCCCTAGGATCCAAAGCAGAAAAGAGGGCTGCCAATGAAAGCCTTTTGTTATAATAGAGACCTAAAACAGTCCATCTGAGATGCAGTTGGTAGTTCTGAACAGTACTGTCCACTCTCTGGGGCTGAAAATGAGAAGGCAGAGTTGGACTCCTGCAGCTTTCTCCAAAATGGGCAACAGAGAGATCGCTTTTCCTCATCTTCACTGTTCTCCCTCCCTCTCCTTTGGTCTGTGAGCTGAAGAAGGCCTGTCTCATCATCCTTGTATGTGCAGTGCCCTGAAAAATATGGTCCTGATGTCATCTGTGGTTTCCAGGCTTTATTACAGGACATAAAAACAATGGGTGTTTTATTACCCTGAGATTCTGTTTGAATGTTCCCTCAGCATAGTGTTCTGACTCCAGGCTTGCTGAAAGAGGCTTGCACAGTAATTAAAAGATTGTTAATATTGTTAATGCTGTTCAGAGCATAATTCCACATCAAAACACTGCTGGGCTGCTGGGGCTATTTAAGCATCTGAATTTTATCCCACTTCAAATTCAGACCCTGATCCTCTCCACCACAGTGGATCAAACCAAGGGCCTGGATCCAACTATGCTCTGAATGAAGCTCCAGATTGTATAGCTCCAAGTCATCTTCCTATGCACAAAACTGCATGCTTTACCACTTTGTAAAATAGTTCTTGGTCAAGTGTTACTGTGCTATATCATGCAAAAATGCAATAGAATGAAGTTCTCCAGCTGGTTTATAATCTGTGTTTGTTACAGCCCCAAAACTTTCATACCCTGGAGATAAAGCTGGTAAGTCCCACTTCCCAACAGAAGTTTATCCCAAGCAGGGCTAAGAAAGACATTCACACCATGATCTAAAACATGCTTCTCGCCAAAGACCTCCATCACATTTCTATGAGCTACAGTACCACTTTGTCTGCTTTTTCCCTCTTTCAGAGATAGGAAATCCAACTGCTGCCTCTCAAAGTCAAGTTAAAATTGTTTTGCCCACCTGGTGTAGATTTGAGGAAAAAAAATAATGTTATTTTCATTAAAATCTGTGCCTATTTTGGCACAGAGCTAACTGGCTAGAAGTCATAAGGAGTGTGTATGCTGAGTACTGATCTCTTTCAGAACCTGTCACAGTGGGAGCTGCTAAATGGTGAGCACTTATGAAAATCTGTCTTCACAGCAACAATATTAGCTAAGTTTTGCACCTGGTACTTGGCACCAGTGATGGCCTGAATATAGTCATTCATTGTTAAAATCAGAGGTTTTCTCAGTGCAAAGATGAGATTGGAGTTTTTAATCAGGTGTGGTAAAACCTTTGGAAGTTTTTCACATTGCTGCTCTAACAAATGGGATACTACTTGTCTCTCTTCTCTCTGTTCTCTCAACCTTGTTTCTTTTTAACACAGGAGAAACATTTTGTGGCACTCCATTTAGCCCTGATGAGATTGGAAGAGTTAACTCTATTGCACTTTCACTGCATTAATCCTGTCAAGCTAGTACGAGAATGAACTCAGATTTGCTGGCAAACCTGTACCTAGGGCACAGAGAAAGAAGCTCTACCAAGCTGCAAATGTAATTTGTAACGAGTCTCCCAGCTAGGCATACTCTGCATGTCCTTCCCATGCAATGAAGAAAGAATAAGAGCGATCTTTCCTGTGTGGAAACTGGCACGGCATGGCATGGCATGGCAGCACAAAGTTGTTTCCAAAGACTGGCCTCAAAAGTAGTTTATCTGTGCTATGGTCAATGTATCTTCCTTCTCATACTTTCTGAGCTGTTTTTCGAGAATGATGAATTGTAGGCATCACCACATTCAATTCATTTTGCTCAGTTGGTTCTTGTAGCACGTTTGTACCAAACATCCTCTAACAGCTGATAAATCATCCCTGAGTGGCTGCTGAGGCAGTGGCAGTGACATACACTGGACTGACGACAGGAATGTGTCACATCATGTCTCTTGTCCTCTCTTTCCAGGAAGATTTTTGTGACCTTTGGTGGCATTTGCAAGTAGCCATTTTATCCTGATGTTCTGTTGCTTTATTGATCTCTGTATGGGATTAATCTTAGACAAACAGGCCATATAATTTATGTAAACTCTGCAGGTAATTAAATTTCTTCCAGAAAAGGTCAGGGCAGAATATATAAGATTTCATTTGAATAGAAATTACAGTTAGAAATGAAGGAAAAAAGGAGAGAAAGGAAGAAATTTGGAGCTTGTCATATCAATTATGGTGTAACTAAGAGAAGAAGTTGTTTCTCAAGAGCTAAGATTCAGTCTTCATCACATGCACATACAATTCAGAAATGCTTGCCCATAATGACTTACAAATAACTTAAAGAAATACTTGTAATGGATAGTGAATGAAAAGATCATCTTTTTCAAAGAAACCTGAGTCTCTCCTTCCTTAAATTCTCAATCTCTGAATGTGCAAACTTGTCTTTTCAGCTGGCTGTGGTTGTACAGTATTCAATCTTCCTTCACTGAGATCTCAAGGCTCATGGAGAGCACTGTTTGTCTGTGTACCTTCCAATGTCACAAATCTTTAGATTTCAGTCTTCAAGCTTGTCTTCTGCAAAAAATACTACTTCTTGGGGGCCAAGCTGAGGTGGTCATATGAACGCATTCTAGGCAAGGATGCTGAACAACACAAACTGACTTATGATAAAATAATATGCTTTCACTGTTGTATTTTTTTATATATATATTTCTATCAGACTACCAGAACTCAGTGCTGTGTTTGGGAAAAGCTTGCATAATTTCTGGTATTGACCTGATTAAGTGGTCTCTGAATGGATACAACAGAGGTGCTCTTATGAGATGGTGTGAGGACTCAGGCTGGGGATGGAGACACTCAGTGAATGAAATCCTTCTAGTAACCCTGTCTACTGGGATGGTTTGAGCAAATGTTAGTCACCTTCCCCTGCAGCTGAGAGGAGAATACATTCACAGAGGTGGCTGGAGTATAAATAGCTCTCGAATAGAATAGAATAAATAGAATAGAATAGAATAGAATAGAATAGAATAGAATAGAATAGAATAGAATAGAATAGAAAAGAATAGAAAAGAAAAATAAGCCAGGTCGGAAGAGACCTCCAAGATCATCCAGACCAACCTATCACCCAGCCCTATCCAATGGCACTAAGTGCTCCATTCAGTCTTTTCTTGAACACCTCCAGGGATCATGACTCCACCACCTCCATGGGCAGCCCATTCCAATGCCAATCACTCTCTCTGTGAAGAACTTCCTCCTAATATCCTATACCTCTCCTGGCACAACTTGAGACTGTGTCCCCTCATTGTGTTGCTGATTGCCTGGGAGAAGAGCCCAACCTCACCTGGCTACAACCTTCCTTTAGGTAGGTGTAGACAGCAATGTGGTCACCCCTGAGCTTCCTCCTGTCCAGGCTAAACAACCCCAGCTACCTCAGTTTCTCCTCACAGGGCTTGTGCTCCAGGCCTCTTACCAGCTTCATTGCCCTTTTCTGGACATGTTCCCATACCTCAACATCTATGTTGAATTGAGGGGACCAGAACTGGACACAGGACTCAAAGTGTGGCCTAGGATTTTTCAAAGAATTGAGGTTGTCTTTTCCCTTGACATTGCCTTGCCTTCCCTTCCCTCTCTCCCTTCACTTTTCTCCTCTCTCACTTTTGCAGGTATATTCCCAGCTCCCCATGGATGTTTTATTGCAGCTCTACAGCCACTACAGCATTCAGTGACAAGGGAAGTTGGATGTTAGAATCTGACACTGATGGGTCAGGCAGCACCACATTTGCTGTGCTGGATGTACTTCAGTAGCCTCCTCTAACGCAGCAGACTCCATCTGGATGCTTATATTTCAATAACTGTAACATTTGCAGAATCAGGAGTCCAAATCTGCTATCAGAATGATCTGCAAAAGCAGCTGCTCTTATGCCTGTCTAGTCAAACTACACCAAGCTGCTGAACCTTTTGAGGTTCGCTCATCACTAATAATTAATGTCTGACTTTGATAAAGCTGACATTTGGTTTATAAAGGCAGACTAATAAGCTCTGAGAAGACTTAGAAATCCTATTGAGCAATGTATTGCATTACAAATATTAAAAATTACTGTCAGAATTAACATAATCTACTGCTGGGCATGTGAGTACATTAAGCTAGTTGGAAGCATGACCTCTTCTTGCTATACTTTACAAGGGATCTGGCAAAACTATGACACTTGTTAAGATAACTGTTTTCTTACAGAGCTGTAAAAATGTAAGATACAGAGAATGCAGATATCAAAAGTACTGCATTTTCAGGGCATAAAAAATTCCTTTCACCAGCTTCCCTGTTACACGAATGTCCACTGTATTTAATGAGTAGCCCAACACTTTATGTGCTTTAGGCAACTGGTTTTGTATGGGCTTTTTTTTTTTTTTTTCTGACTGTCCATTTTCAAGGCAGATGTTATCTTTATGGTTAAAGAGGTTTGGGCCTCCCTCTGTGGTATTTAAAGGGACCCAAAGCCTACTAATTTTAATTTCAGTGGCTGCAGCTTGCAAGTAGTGGGATTTACTGACCTTGAGATGACATGCATGAAAAGACAAAGTGTGATGGGGACTTTGTTCCATCGTTGTGTCTTTGTTGGACAGTGGTTCTGCTGTTCAGTTGAATCTTTTAGACGCTTCTTTTCTCTTCCCTGTTTTGTGGATGGACATCATTTGGAGGACAGGGATGAGGCAGAGGATAACACACCAGTCACACAACAGTAAGAAAAAGAGGAAGAGAGGAGAAATAAGATTGAGTGAAATGCAGGGAAAAGAGTGCTTTCTGCTGTCTTTGTACTCTCCTGATGCAGGATCAAATGTCTGCATGTAGTTTGCAGTCTGATTGGGAGAACAGCACTGAAGCTGGGTATAATATTAA
>VWZI01013889.1:184881-285994 GCA_013396835.1 Psilopogon haemacephalus | reverse complement strand
AATGCTAAACTTTATCCCCCCCCCCCACCCCCACCACTGGCTAAATACTTTTTTTCGCTTTTGATTTCCCTTTCAAACACAATTTTTTTCTTCCTGCCCCATTTCTTCTCCTTGCCTTCCATGAGCATCAAAGTCCTTTTATTTGTTTGTTTGTTTGTTTATTATATTTATTTAATATTAGAGGATTGTGGCTGTCATGGGCCTCTAAATTAAATATCCTGGGTGCCACACTATGCTTTAGAGGGATCAAAGGTCAATTTTCATCTTCTTTATCTTCTGAAATGGCTGCTGAAGAGTGTGAGAGTGGGGCACCCCATGTCCTCCTGATAAGACAGCAATCAACACACCAAGAACCCTAGTAGATGTGTGAGAAGTCAGGAAAAATACAGCCTAAGGAGTGGAGGAAGTAGAGGGAGTAATGAAGAATGACAAAGTCACAGAAGAATGGAGTTCTTAAGCTTCTTGTGAGTATACATTGATTTCACCAAATTATATTGGATCAAAAAGATGTTGGGCAGAATTTAAAAATGTCAACACATGTGTACACATCCACATTTTGGGGGAACAATCCAGGCTGTTCTATCTGAACAGCATTTTCCCTTATGCTACCTTTTTTTTTTTTCTTTTTTTTTCCACAGATGAGCTACTGAAGAGGGGATTTTTTTTTTTTTTCCTTTTTCCTTTCTGCAGATCTAGGCTACCCAGAGCTGAAGGGAGTTGAAGGTGTGCATCTCCTTTTTGATGTCCTGGATATGGCAGATCTGAATTCCCCAAACGTGCTGGGTTGACTTAGTGGCCATCTGTCTGAATTGGCTGTGTTGTCCCTGGCTCAAATGACCACCCAGGCTGAACTCTGCAAGAAGGGGAGCTGCCAAGCTGCGGTTAGTTACTTCCCCAAATAGCTCTAAAGTGTGGCTTGGTGTGTGCTTCAAGTAAAATTATGCTACTGTTCAGTCCCTCACTTGATTAAAATATATCTTTCAGCATTGAAGGGTGAGCATGACTTCCTGGGATTAGAAAGGGAAGCAAACTGGTTGGAAAGCAGCAAGGAAAGATATTGTTTACAAGTAGTGGAAGGGCGAAGTAGCATGTACTGCTGGGGCTTGGCCACATTACTCAACTCCGGTTAAAGATCTGCTAAATTCACTCCAAGTCCCGTTTTCTTAATAGTACACACAGGGACACTTTTATGAGAAGTGTGATTCATTCACTGTGGTATTTCAGATAAATTTCAGGAGAGCAGGACTCCCTTGGGCTGACAGTGTGACCATTTGCCCCTGGACAAATGTCCTTATGGCCTGTCAGGCTGGCTGAACACAGACTTCTTAAGGTTTGAAGTTTTTCAGCATGTAAGATTTCACTTGGCATAGCAATTTTCATCCCATAATAAATGTTTTAAACAGCTTTGGAAGTTCTTGCTTTCTCATGATTTCAGCGGGGTGTTGCACTCACTGGGCTCCAGCTGCTGACAAAGGAGCTCTGTTAAGGGATACTCATCAAGGAGAGATTTCATCACCCACAGAAAGTGCAGGTATTATATACTCATCAGTACAGTCACTGCTTAACTGTGTGAAAAATGAGCAAGGACATTCAGGTGCCACTTCACTAGTTTATAGAAATGGGCAACTTGGCTGTTTTGAAGGCATGAGTGGTGTAGTGGCTCTCAACTCGACCAGAGGAGACACTCTCTTTGTTTCTGTTACAAAAAGAAATAGTTTGATAAAACAAACTTATTTTAAGCCTTTTAATAAACAATTGTTTAAAGCAGTCAAAACATTGGCTTCCTGATGAAGTCAATAACTGATTTAATATGTTTTTTATGGATACATATGTGTATGGCTTAGGATATGAAAAGAAAGTGTTTATAACCTCCAGAGCCATTGGAGTGTAACATCCCTCACAAGCAGAGATCAAAATTTCTGTGTTTTGGCCCAGAATGATACAGACTTCTTTTCTGACAGTAGCAAATTATATCATTCCCTTTCCTCTCTCTCTTTTTGTTTTTTTCCCTTCTTTTTTGTCAGGTGAGGAGGATAAGACTCAGATGCACTGGCATCTAAACATTTTTTCTAAAGCGCCTAAAGATCCTTGAATGGAAATACAATCTCTGTATGCACAGAGTCTATGATTTCCAAAGTTCTGTGTCTGCATCATTTTCTGGCTCACTGTATTTGCATCTTAATTAAAATAGAACCAAAAACACCTCAGGTGAAAAAAAAGAAGCAAGCAAGCAAGTAAACCAGTCTGGAGTTGAGTTTGAACTAGTTTAGCTCTTCTTTTTTTCCAGTCCTCAGTAGTACTATGGCATACCGACATTTTTATTCTAAATATGGAGAAATTCATCAGCTGGTACTCACGGTCAGAGAAGCAGAAACTGAAAGACCATGTTTTTAAAATGTAAATTAGCTAGTTTCTTATTCTGAAGAAAGAGTTTATTTTGATGACAGTGACTTCTGTAGTATTCACTTTCTTCCCCTGATCTCATCAGGGTGCCAAATGAACCATCCACAGAGGACCTGAATCAGCTGGGTCCAATATTAATGAGAAAAGGGACATGCTGGTTGTAGCAAGTGGCTAAGATACCAGTGCTTCAAAGACAGTTCAGTAGGACCAGACTGAGCCTCACTGTGCACAGTTTTTCACAAGATCTTTCATCATCTTTTGAACATAAACTCTACATGGAGACACAGAGATTTCACCAAAGAAGTTAGTTTTGCCTTTAGCAGGGGACACTGTGACCTGTCATTTTTCTCTTATGTGTGGCAGACTGAATGGTCATCAGGATTATCCTACCAACTGCTGGTGTGAGTTTATTTTGCAGCAATAAGGTGAGTCAGGTCTAGACTGTAGCACTGGGGATTTTCAATTTTTTGCTGTGAGCCACTCTTCTTTAGCTCAGACTTGGTTTTTGGTTATGTTTTTTTTCTTCAACAAAGAGAAATATCTCCCTGCTGAATGTTGCATTTGCTGTATGATGCAGAGGTTGCTCTGACATTCTGGTGGACAGTACAGTGAATTTCTTTTTCTCTTAGATTTTCTCTTAGATACTGCTCTTTTTTTTTTTTTTTTTAAATAATCTGAGAAGTGTGATGATGGCTATATGAACTTTCAAACTTTTGCCTAGGCACAGAATGGATGGTAATAGTTCTCAGATGTGTCCTCTTTAACAGATCCTGATAGAACATTCACTCACTGATAGTTTTGGGGAAAAAAGTCTTTGGCTCTAGTAAGGTCCTAGGAAGGACTGAGACAAACTCTTTTCATTGTAAGCTAGAAAGTCACCCAAACATTAGGACCAGTTACCCTTGCTTAGCTCGCCAAAGTAAGGTTTCTATGAAGAAGTTCTTTGGTATCTTGTTTCTCCTTGAGTGGTTCCAGCAATGAAGACAAAAGGGTGATAACTGCTGACAGGCATTGCAGGGATTTGAAAATAGGAATCACTTCTGAGCAGCTTCCTCTCTTTGTTCAAGAGTTAATGAAGAGTTTTCTGCACAGACATTTCTTCCCAGAGAAGGAAGCAATGGATTGAATATTTCTAAGTTTAGGATTCTTTCAAATGAATCAGTAACTCTCTGGTGTTTATCAGAAATGAAAGTCATAGTTTCAGAGGACGCTATGAGGAGTATCTGAGGGAGCTGAGGGTGTTCAGTCTGGAGGAGAGGAGGCTAAGGGGAGACGTCATTGCTCTCTACAACTATCTGAAGGGAGGTTGGAGCAGGGAAGGGGGCAGCCTCTTCCTGGTGTTAAGCAATAGGACTAGAAGAAATGGTTTCAACCTGCTCCTGGGGAGGTTCAGGCTGGGTATTAGGAAATATTTCTTCACAGAAATGGTTATCAAACATTGGAATGGTCTGCCCAGGGCAATGGTGAAGTCATTGGCCCTGGAGGTGTTCAAGATGTGTGTGGACCTGGAACTTAGGGACATAGCTAATATTGACCCTTCAGTGCTGAGTGGAGGGTTGGACTGGATGATCTTTGAGGTCCCTTCCAACCACAAGTTTTCTGTGATTCTGTGATTTTGTTATTTTACATGTGGTTGTTTTATTTCAGCAGGTATGTGAACTTTGGTCATCCTCTTTACAAATGGAAATACTATGTGAAGAATGCTGTGATCTCAGGCGAGTTTGTGAGATAGCATCACATGTTATTTGGACAGTTATGTTTTCTGAGGTTTCTTAAAAGCCACAGCTATGACTATCCTCAGTAAGAGTCCTCTCCTTTTCGTTTATAATGGTGCTCAGTGTATTCCTTTTGCAGTCTAGGTTTCCTGACTGTATCAGCTCACTAGATGTGGCAGTTTGCTTTGAATGCCTGTATAATGCAGAGTTAAAAATAAAATATTTGTTAACAGATGTTTTATATATATTTGTTTTTATTAGGAAATTTGTTAGCTTTGAACTAATGGTATCCTGGTTCACAACTATCAGCTCTAACTCTGTCATCCCAGAATTTGAACCCATGGTTTATATCTCTATGTTCGGTATGTTTATTCTTCTACAAAGAGAGATTGGTTCACATTGCATGCCCTCTTCCACTGATATCTGGACTGGGACACTTGCAATATTATTAATACTACATTTCACGTCTAATCATCAGCTAGTTGAAACTGGGAGAAGAAAATGGTTCCATTATGTCACCTCACTCCTACTTCACTGGTCAACATCCCAGTTATAATAAAATTGGTTCAAAGCACAAAGAACTTCAATAACATATGTTTTGCAATTACCGTAGAAGACCTTGGCAAGTAATGGTTGTAAATCTAAAAGAGATCCTGATCATGACTCTGAAGTTCAATGTAACTCTGATTCATGGTCAAAGTTGACTGGGAAAAAGTTGATGTGAAAAAAAAGTAAAATAAGCTGAATCTTCCCTATGTGATGGCTTCCCAGCACTTCCACGGCTTTCAGGATGAAGCACATGTCTCACAACAGATTTGCATCTGCAAAAGGTCATTCTCTGTCAAGTAACTCTGCTCATGTACAAAGAGACCATTTCAGCCTCATGCCTTCAGTTGGTCTCTTCTGTGATCAATATCACAGTCTAGACCTGGATGACTGCAGAATCTGATTGCAGCTTAATTTCCTATAAGAGTAGCTAGACCTGCTGAAACAGCTTGAATATGCACCACTGAATAAGCAGGCTGAGCGACAAATGTCCTCACACCATATTAGGTAGCCCAATTAGCACAGCAGAGTGCATCTTGCTGTGTTATTTTTCTCCCAATTGCATTTTGAAAGGATTAAGCTCTGGATCAGTCATTGGCAAGTAAAGGAAAATACCACTGGCATCCGTCACTGAGTAATTAATTCTAAGGGAACTATAGGGGTGCATATTTGTCTTTAATTTTTCAGTCTATATAAGGTTTGCGTTAAGTACTTGAGTATAAACTGGCAGTGTGTTTAACACTTAGTGACCATTAAGGAATTTAACCCAATTCTTTGTTAGATTTAAATGGGACAGTGGAAAAAAATTACCTTTCCTACCAGTCCTTGTCACACCCCCTGTCAGATGACTGTCCCTATAGTGTGGTTGGAGGCACATCTGATCTACAAAGTTTATAGCCTGCAGGCAAAGAGCACTGAAGAGAACAAGAAGGTCATTATTAGATTTAATTGCATACACTGATTAATGAGGATGAGTAGTTTCTTTTCAGGTGACAACTGCTTTTCCTACTGCCAGCAGTGTCCCTGTTTGGGTTGCTTATGAACTTTCTCCTGAGAGGTTTTACGTCAAGGTTCAGCTTAGGATTAGACTGATTCAGGGTCAGTTGATTTTAAAGTGCTTCATGGTTAGGTCTGTCCTTGTTGTATAGGTGCCAAGTCTGGCAGAGAATCAGAAGGTAAAACAAACTTGGGACCAGTAATTGCATCCACTGTCAAAGTTTAAACCACTGGTGTACATGAGTCAGCATCTTTAGGTTCCTAGAGACAGGTCTTGTTCTTGTTGCCAGGTGAAGTGACCTTGCTCTTGCAGAGCTGTTGCACTGAGGTTTTGTTGGATGAAGGGAAAGTGTCAGAAGGCTCTTTCTCCTGGACAAGGATCCAGGAAAGGAAGACAAGAACAGAAGTGTGCCAGGGGATGTGCTCAGATGATTCACCTAGGTTAGTTAATGCCTAAGCTCCCATCAGCAGGAAATACAAGCTGAGGTTATGTCAGGACATATTTACCCAGCAGATTGGGATGCACATCTGATTCTGCCATGGAGACCCTTGGCTGAACTTACTTTTTGATCTCTGTTTTCTCTTCTCGTGCCAGCTACCTCCACTGAAAGTAACAAGGAGGAGATTTCACATGGCTTTAATTTTTATGCTGACTTTTAAATAATTCATATTTAAAGAACTAACTTGAAGGGTACCTTTGGGAAAAAAAAAAAAAACCTTAAAAACAAAAGAGTCCAGGAAGAATGAGGCACTTAGTTCTGTGATTTGGTTAATTAGAAGGGTTAGGTGATAGGTTGGACTTGATGATCCTAGAGGTATTTTCCAACCTAGTTAATTCTGTGATTCAGCTTTGGAGGTGTCAGTGAAAAGAAGAACAAATAAAGAGAATGGATGTGATGAAGTTAGGGAAGTATTGAAGACAAAAGGCTAAGGTACCTCCCAGAAAGGGACCACTCATACAATGGGCCATTAAAACTTAGCTGAGTCGAGTGTATTGTTCTCAATTTATATTCCCATAACATAGTCTGTTAAGGAGGGTGTATGCAGCAAATGCATATTAATGATGCTGCACATTTGCATATTATAGATCCATAATACCAAGGGTGTAGTAAAAATCTTTATGAAAAGTGGTGACTGTGCAGCAGTCAATTTTCTCTATATCTCAACCATTTTAATGCTTTTCTTTTTCCACACAGATGCATGCACACACACACACACACACACACACAATCCCTACAATCGATAGCTATACTACATTAAGGGACTAATGACCTGCAAAATTCCATTTATAAAAGATGAAAGAATGTTAGATTTATTTAGAGAATCATCAAATTTTATCTTCCTCTGGAAGACTTCCAGTTCTTTGTTCCTTTTTTTCCTATTTCTTTTTTTAAACGGCAACCTGCTGAACATATTATTAACAAAAATTAAATAGATATATATATATGTATTTATTCCACCTCAGATTTAGTGCCAAGAGAAGACAGTCCTGAATTTCATTTTCAGAATACTTTGTATGGCTGAGACACAAATTTCTGCAGCTGAACTCTGCAGTGAAAACTAACCCCCATGTGAACCCGCTGTGGGTTGTTAGTGGACCTTAGCTGAGCAAGAGAAGATTTAGTGACATCAGGCATGGACCTTCATGTTAGAATGAGATCAGCAACACAGTCTGCAAATAGGTTTCTGTTGGTCTAAATGCATAATTCAAACTTCCTTTACTGTGGACAATGCTTTGAATCAAGTCTTAACTTAACTTGCTTCCTGTCAGTGCAACCTACTGCTCATGAATGTTGTTACTGGCTAGACACAGAAATGTGGTAAAGCAATCACAGGATCATAGGATCACAGAATGTCAGGTGTTGGAAGGAGCCCAAAGAGATCATGGAGTCCAAACCCCCTGCCAGAGCAGGACCATACAATCTAGCTCAGGTCACAGAGGAATATATAGCCAGTTATACTAGGATAGAAGCAAAAGTCATGGTTGCCACATGTCAGTCTTCATGAAGGAAATTTTCATGATATAAGAAATCATAGAATCATAGAATCATAGAATGGTCTAGGTTGGAAGAGACCTCAAAGATCATCCAGTTCCAACCCCCCACCATAGGCAGGGACACCTCCCACTAGATCAGGTCGCAATAAGATCTTGGACAAGATTCCTTTCGGCTTTGTTTCTACTTTCATGGAAATTGCATTGTATGCCACTGAAAACATTAAAAGCATTGTGTAAAAATAAAAATCCAAGGACAGGCAGAGATTTCCACTCTCTTTTGGATGAGCTCTTGTACCCTGAGAAGCTAAAGAGTGGCTTGTAATTGATTCTCACTAGAGCAAAATCATGCCAAAATATGGGGAAGATGGGCTCTAAGCTTATGGAGCAAGAGCTTGATTCTGAGAGGTCTAGCTGATTGAAAGAAGCTTCTGTCTCCAAGGACTGCACACATTGTGCCAAACTTTTATATGGACATTCATGAAATGAAAGTTGCTTTTTGCTAATATGTGGCCTGGATATGATACATTTGTTAGCTCACTCATAAGTGTACTACCTGCCACTGTGTGTTTCACTACATACAGCATTAAAGACTTGTATGTCTTTCACTGATGTTCACATCTTCCCACTGACTACAGTGGGAACTAGAGTGTATGCAAATGATCTTTGCAAACCTAAAAAGGCTAAAGTAATTTAAGTTCACCTTTGACTTCCTCGATATTCTCAGTGACACTTCCTTTAAGAACAGCAAATCAGAGATTTGTGAAAGCAGTTTTTCATTCTGCAAGCACTGCCTGACTTCAGGGGCAAGATTTATACTTCCAGTTTATGCACAAATCATAGAATTGTAGAATCACAGAATGGCTTGGGTTCAGTAGTCCAAAACCCCTGCAATGAGCAGAGACATTCTTCATTATTAGATCAGGTTGCCCAAAGCCCTGCCAAGCCTGACCTTGAATATCTCCAAGGAATGGGCCTCAACTATCTCCCTGGGCAATCTGCTCCAGTGTTCCACTACCCTCATGGTAAATATCTTCTTCCTAATATCCAACCTAAATCTACTCCTCTCTAATTTACAACCATTCCCCCTTGTCCTGTCACTACAGGCCTGTATAAGCAGACCCCCTTCAACCTTCTTTTATGCCACCTTCAGGTACTGGCAGGTTGCTCTTAGGTTTCCCCAGAGCTCTTCTCCAAGGCTGAACAACCCCAGCTCCCTCAACCTGTCTTGATAGCAGAGGTTTTTACAGCCCCCTGATAATTTTTGTGGCCCTCCTCTGGACCCATTCCATCAGATCTACATTCTTCCTGTGTTGAGGGCTCCAGAACTAGACACAGTACTCCAGTTGAGGTCTTACCATCACAAAGTGGCAGAATCACCTCTCTCAATCAGCTAGCCATGCTTTTTTTCATGCAGCCTAGGATGCAACTGGCCTTCTGGGCTGCAAGTGCATACTGTTGGCTCATGTCCACCAGAACTCTCATTTTTTTTCCTTCAACCTTTGTTTATTAAGGGGTCACAAAAGTGGAATGTGAAAGGTAGAAGGCAGGTAAGAGTCTAAATTTTAGGTATATATGCCTCCTCTACTATGCATTTGCATTTTTAATATTTACAGAAACATTGTTTCTCCTTGGATTTATTTTTAACCTGAAAAAAAAAAAAACCCAACCCCAAAAATATATTACTCTTGAATAACCTGCAGGTTGAAAAGGAGATAAAAACTTCCATTTGGCTGGCATGAGGAGGGACATATCCTTTGATTCCTGTCTGCCTACATGTAGTTGTCCATGGTTCTCCATTCCTTTGGGTATCTGCAAGTATATTTCACATGCTATAGAGATGCCAGGACCTAGAAACTGGGTCACTGAATGTATATCTATCTGTCCTAACACTTGTACAAGGTCCTTGTGAGGGGTGATGTTAGAGCAGTGATCATAAAGTCATTCCAAAATATATGGCCATGAAGTTCAGTGACTAGAAGACTGCAATAGCAAAACTCCTCTGAGTTTAAGTTTTATCATAGCTCTAAATCATTTCACCTGAACCAAATTTTTCTGCTGCTCTGATTTGTCCAGTTTTGTGAGTGAAGCTAATTGGGACAGAATAGACTTATGAATGACTCAAAAAGAAGTGGGGCAAATGGGTATAGCTTTTCAGGGAAATTAAGTGGATGCAACATGTATTGGTCTTCCTAACAGTCCAGTTAAGGCATATGCTTACATCATGACTCAGTTTTCTTAGTCCCAAAGGGAGTCTTCATGAACAAGAAGAGGAAGTTAAAAAAAGAAAAAAAAAAAAAAAGAGTCAAAATCTGGCTATTTTTTCCTTAGCCAATTGAAGGACCAATTGCCCCATCCTGGTCCCTTTGGACCAAAAGGGAATTTTACCATTGACGTTAATGGGGACAGGATCTGGCCCAGTAACTGGCTATTTTGGAGCTGCTTCTGTCGCCCTTGCATCATTGTTGCCAAAAGTACAGAACATCCTTGCCTTCTGTTTTTCACTCCTTAATGTTTCCTTAGAATAGCTAGGCGGAGAGTGACTGTAAATGCTTAACCTTTGTCAGTGGCAGGCGTTCAACAGAGTTTGGCTGCCTTCTCCTATTTCCTTGTGGACATTGATTTTAAAATTCATCCAGAAACATTTGTTCAGGAGGATATGACTAACATGAGAATCTGTCACTGCGTAAACACAGTGACCAGGAACTATTTGGCGGTGTGTCGGATCTGCTGGCTAATAATTAGATATTTGCATTTGGTTTTAACACCGGTTGTGATGATCTAATGTGGTTCAATATTCATCTGGACAGCTCACTAGATTTTTTTTTTTTTTTTCCAAATTTTACAGTGATTCAGCAGAATCTTAGGCGTTATAAAGAACATTTAAAGAAAATTACTTATTTCAATAACTGATGTAAAATTTCAGTCAGGATCACATTAGGAACGACATGCTGAGCTCACATGAGAAGAACAACGCCTGTCTTTACTGGAAACGTTGCAGTAAGGGGGAGTGAAGTCATTGAATTGCTGTTCCCTTCCTAAATAGGCTTGGACTGGAATAGAGTCCTCTGGGTTCCGACCAGTTTTAGCCTTCACTGCCAGTTTGTTCCACAGAAACGGAGTAAATTCTCTTGGGAAACAGATCTGGAAAAAAAAAAAAAAAAAAAGAGCTTGAGAATTTTTGGGGAAGGGAGTGATACATGGCTCTAATACAGTAAAAAATATATTTAAGGCCATAAAAAACCGCTGATGGTTGGGCAGTTTCAGAAGAGTACATACATTTATTGACACTTTTACCACTGCAGCAGGTATAATGTTGCACTGATCCAACTGTGCCAAAAGTTATGTGAACAACACATATATCAGTCACTAATTCAAACACACATTCACTTATCATGGAAACTACAAAGACTGCAAAGCCTTAATGATACAGATCCAAGTGCACGTTGATAAGATTGAAGGGCACGTGAATTGTATTAACTTGTGTACCTTCTACTGACATTGTTTTCAGGGCATCTTAAGGGAGGAGGAAAACATTGTGCAATAGTTAGTATGAACAACTCGCTTTTGATTCTCATAATACTACTAAAGAGCTTATGAAAAATGTTTGAGGACAAGACCTTTTACTGCCCACTGGAGGAAGCAAGAACAGCATTACCATATCTGACTGTTTGGAGAAAAATTCATGTTTCACCCCACACATGCCTCAGATCACTCCAAGAGATCCTAGAAGATAAGGAAAGTTAAATAATATCCTCTGATGACTATGGGAGAGATAGACTTCTCCATGAGCATTTGAAATTAACAGTGGCAAGGGTAATCCTGTCCACATAACTGCTACCAAGGGTACTGCTACTGTTGCTAATACCTTCAGTTCTCCAATTTTTTTTGTCCTTTGGGACTTGGATATTCTGAAGAATACAAGTCTGCAATGTGCTTTCAGCTGAGCCAGGTTAGGTGTCTCCCTGTTACTTCTACTTCCTGTGTGGAACATTCTCTCTTTTTCATTTCACACTGGCAAGTGCTTTAGCTAGAAAGTTGCAAGAGAGTGTGGTAGAATCACAGAAATCAGAAGTCATCAAATCTATCCCTCTGCTTTAGGGAGAGGTGACAGGATGAGAAGGTAGCAATACTATGCCATACACATGTCTGTCTTTACCAGCCACATAACTGCAGATGAAAGTGCCACATTTTTCTAACAATTCACTTTGCAAACTGGAGATATGTTACAGATGTTTCATTGGGGTTTTTTTGTTTGTTTATTGTTGGGGATTTTTTTTCAGGAGGGGGAGGGGGGAGAGTGTGTGATTGTGTGTTTTTCTCTTTGTTTTTTTCTTCTATGATTTTTTTCTTTCTAGTCTGTGATACCTGATTCTTTCATTAATCACCAAGAGCATAAGTATGGCTTCTGAGCTTTGTTAATATAATATGTATTTATATGTATATGTATAATATGTATATATATACTTATACTACATATATACTTATAATATGTATTTACTTATAATATGTATTTCACATCTGAGAAACAATGACAAGGCTCTGTGCTGTTCAACATTTCTAAAATTAACAAGGAATGGAATTTGATTTCTGTGTGGAGATTTGGTGTGAGCAAAGTGAGGAGAAGAAACACATCCTATCATGAGATACTTTTTTCCTCAAAATTCTCTCTCCCTATCTTTCCTTGGTGAAGCTGGGCAAATGGTTTAGTAATAATGATTCTTTTATCCCAATGTCACCTTTTCATTATTTCTTAGCTCATAGTGCTGACAATAAAAGACTGCTTCAGAAAGGAAAAGATTCTGAAGATCTTGGCCTGCAGTGCTTTGGAGATGTGATTAACTTGCCAGAGATATCGACAGCTCCAAACTCATTCAAAGCAAGAACCTTGGGATTAGATAGTAAATTTTGCACATTTTGCAAGATGTTTTACCCCTTTACTCTGCTCTTGTCAGACCCCACCTGGAGTACTGTGTGCAGTTCTGGAGTCCCTAGCACAAGAAGGACATGGAACTGTTGGAGAGAGTCCAGAGGAGGGCCACAAAGATGCTGAGAGGGCTGGAGCAGCTCTGATATGAGGACAAGCTGCGAGAGTTGGGGCTCTTCAACCTGGAGAAGGCTTCAAGGCAACCTTGTAGTAGCCTTCGAGTATCTGAAGGGGTCCTACAGGAGGGCTGGGGAGAGACTATTTAGAAGCTCTAGTAAGGACAGGATGAGTGGTAATGAGTTTAAACTGTCAGAGAGGAGATTTAAACTAGATGTATGGAGGAAATTCTTTACAGTGAGGGTAGTGAGATACTGGCATAGGTTGCCCAGGAAGGTTGTGGCTGCTCCCTCCCTGGAGGTGTTCAAGGCCAGGCTGGATGAGGCCTTGAGCGACCTGTTCTAGTGAGAGGTGTCCCTGCCTATGGTGGGGGGTTGAAACTGGATGATCTTTGAGGTCCCTTCCAACCTAAACCATTCTATGATTCTATAAGACAGGAATGAAACAGAAGCATCTGGATACTCTGCATTCACCCTACAGCGGCAATGATCTGTCATTCCCAAAGTCTGGACATGTCTTTCATCCTAGCTTTAGATGTACTTTCCAAAGAGGTCACTTTTCTGTTCCTCCACAGTCACTTTTCCCACCCTGAGCAGTGAGAAATTTGGTTCAATTACTCCCTGGTTACATAGTAATAAAAGGCCCAGAACTTGTACCAGGTTAGTTAACCTGGTTAGAGCAAGCTGGATACTCCTTATGTGAGCATCTCCACCAATAGATTAGATGGGGTAGTAATTTTCAGTCTGGATGAAGTGATGAACAACTGTAAACTTCTCACCTGGAACAGCTGGAGCTGAAAGAGGGTCTGTGACAAAGTCCCAAGACAATTTAGGCCAAGGAACAGAAGCAACTGAGCTGTGTTTATACAATTGCCAGGCATTTAAATGAAAAGATTACCTTAAAACCTGCCCCAATAGGCACTAAAATACTAGATCATCCTGCCATCTGTTCCACTATTAGAAAACTAACATGTCTAATTAACATCTCTTTCTTTCCTGATCTCATATGCTCAAAAAAAAGAAGGAAAGAAGCCTGACAACTTGATCACAGAGATGGGTACAAGTACAAAATGACTACCCATTGGAAAAAAAAAAAAAAGAAAGGTTAAAGTGTCACAGCATGTAATTACAATGCCAAGAAGACAATTTGTAATAGAAATCCCAACAGGCAAAAAAACACAAAATGAAATCCAGATGAATCTTCTGTCAAAGAAACCTGAGGAACAAAACAAAACCAAACCACAAAACCCAACAACACAAAGAACCCCATGAACTGAAAAACTGCATCTGTAAAGTTTGAAGGTTCCTCTATATATGCTGTTATGACTTTACCTCAAGCTTCTGATGAAAGTATCTTAAACGAGAACAATATTTGATTTAATTTTACCTCACTTAAATACACATTTATTTAGTATCACAGGCAATGTGTGTGATTTTTCAAGAAAGGCAATGTGTTACTATGTGTCCAGCTCTGTAATGAAGACTTGACAGTAAACCATTTGCTTAATTCCCTCAACTACTATATGCAGAGTACATTGCTATATGCCAGCTGGTAATACCAGCTTGATGCATCCCACTAGAGAGCCTTGGTTTTCAGTCATTTTTCTAATCTTTAACAATTCAGTGTTCAATATTCCCTGTTATGTGCCAGCCTCAGATGTATTTTTTTTCCCTCAGCAGATTGGGTCAGCTTCTTTTATGAATGAAGTTAGGAGAAAAGTGGTTTGGATTAGTCAGATTTAGAGAAATGAAGAAGGTGGAGAATTTGTCTATTGAAATGTCTAATGCTTCACGATTTGGAGTAGGGTTTCGAATTTTAGAAGCACTTAGGACTTGCACCATGGAGAGCCTTTGGCTGTGCTCACAAAACCACCCTGCATTTCCCAAGTATGATGTCAGCAAACCTCTCTGAAATCCTCTGAAATAAAATGTTTGGCTCTCCTTCAGAGCTGTTCATGGAGAGGATGACAACCTGCTAGTACTATCAGTTTCTCCTTTAAGCCTAGTGGCAGAGGCAGAGCTCAAATTTACAATCCTGCAATGATTTTGTCTATCCTTTTCCCCCATTTGATGATCTAAAAAGTCAGAAAATTATCTTCTTAGGAAATACGGAAAATAATATAGATGCAACTTCAAGTGTGTATTAAAACTTTGAATTTAAAGTTGTCTTCGTGATCCTAATTCAATCCTATTATGCACATTGATGCAATAATTGAAGGATTGTTTCTTTAATGCTAAAACCTGTGTTTCATTCATTACTTAAAATGCACGTGCTCAGGACTAGATAGTGCAAGAAGGATCCAGCAAGAAATGCAGAGCAAAGAAATGAGGCACAGAATAAAAGGTGTAGAAAATGTTAGTCGTCTGCTATGTAACGGTGTTTCAAGAAATATAAGGAAAATAGACTCTCTGTACTAAAAACACATACTGCCATGCACAGACATACACATACCTGCTTCCTTGTCTTTGTCCTCTTTACATGGGAGGTGATTATACAGTAGATTTAATTGCTATTTCCTGGTGACTCAGGCATTAAGGCATAAACTTTCCCAGATTGTTTGCAGACACAGCCCCTTCAATCCAGCATTTTCCTCCTGTTTCGGAAGGCTCTTCAAATGAAGATTTACACTCAGAAGTGTAATGAAATGATTAGGGATTGTTTTCTTTACCATTATTTCTGTAAAATATTGCCACAGGGACAGAAAAAATTATCTTGATTATGAAATAATGTCTGAGATGGATCATATCACAGGCATAGTTCTCTCCCTTTGGCAATATTTTACTGATGCTCTCTTGAAAACCAGTCAGAATTTACATCCTCTACCTGCATGCCATATACAAATAGGACATTATTTTTTTTTTTCAGACTGGCTTTAGCACAAAACCTAATTTTTAAACCTGTAAAATTATGGCTACAATTTTAGATTTCCATTTTGTTGGTGTAATTTAGCTTCCTGGAACATGTATCAAGACAACACCTTGAATTTCTGGGTGAAATAATCTCTCGTTGATGTCATAGAAAATAATAGAATCATAAAATGGTCCATATATTTAAAAAATCCCATATATTAAAAAAAACCATAACTTCCTACCCTATATTCTTTGATACCAAGGAGAAAGACAAATCTGATGCTTGGTAATAAAACCCTGGGCATGCTACAGTCTCTTTGTCCCAGTCCTACAACACCATGAAACTGACACTTCCTGCCTCTAAAGATTCCCACTATAAATTAAATCTCTTCATGCAATCAAGCATAGAGTTTCAAGAACCACTTTGTGGGTTGCTTGCCCCTAATGGAAAGGAAATATGGGAGGCAAAGGAAACATAATTGGAGCACTCTGCTGTCTTGCTTGTTCTTGGGCACTAGAGTAGTCCAAGCACACTACAGTGTGTGTAGATAACTGTGCAGAACATTCCTGAGGCCACTCTAATTTATGCAAGATACTGGACTGACATCTGGCTGCCTCCAAACTCCAGGGGAAGATATAAGTGGCTAAGAGCCAGTTTTTCCTGTTCTAGTGATGAGAGCAACTCAGCCAAATCAGAAAAGCTGGCTCATAAATATACAAATTATAATAATAATATTTGGGAGCAAAGGAATAAATAGATGGCAGCCTTAGCAAATGTGGCCCAGTGGTGGTGCACAAGTAAACCACCATCTGCTGGAGACTTTGCAAGCCTTTAAGACTCACACTTTTGAGTGTGCAGATTTTTATTGACATAGTTAGATCATCAGGGCAAGTTTTAGCTACAGAGAACTCATCTGTGACTTCTACTTGGATTTCTTTCCAAAGCATGGCACTTCCAAATACTAATAGTGAAGTTTCTGTTTCCTGTCACGAATCTGCTTTGCTTTACTGTTTGGATTATGAAACAGAGATGAAAAGAGGCTGACTGGGTACTCCTGTACTCCTTTCTCCATCTTTCTGTGAGCAGATGTACTGTCTTTCCAGAAAACTGCACCAGGAAACTGGAATTAGAATCTGCTGATTTTTTGATGTTCACTAAATGCACAGAATCTATGTTGTATGGCATTCCTTCCATCTTAAAATCTCCTTTTTCTTTTTTTTTGGCCATTGACACATGCCACTAAAATAACTTCCATATATTTTGTGGTTTTACTCCATGAAAGGGAAGTATTTAGCTCTGAGACACTGTAATAAATTTGTTTGGTTTTCATAGAGATCGACTGAATGCTACCTTTTCTATCAGCTATTAACTGTTCTACAAGCTGTGAGATGAAGGACCTTTCATATGCTATTTTGAGTTAAGCTGGGTCCATTATTTTAAATGATACCTTCAGCAGATGTCAGCTCTTTCTGTTGCGTAGATTTGTAAATGCATTTTCAAATGAATTGCATCACTCTCTGTCTGCAGATTGCTCATAAGATTTCACAGAATCATCGAGTGGGTTAGGTTGGAAGCGACCTCAAAGATCATCCAGTTCCAACCCTCCACCATAGGCAGGGACACTTCCCACTAGAACAGGTTGCTCAAGACCTCATCCAACCTGGCCTTGAACACCTCCAGGTGCAGCCACAACCTCCCTGGACAACCTATAGCAGTATCCCACCACCCTCACTATCCATACATCCAGTTTAAATCTCTTATCTTCCAGTTTAAACCCATTACTTTTCATCCTATCATTACAAGACCTTGTAAACAGTCACTCCCTAGCCTTCTTGTAAGCCCCTTTCAGATACTGAAGGCTATTATAAGGTCTCCTGGAAGCCTTCTTTACTCCATGCTGCAGAGCCCCAACTCTCTCAGCCTGTCCTCATAGTACAGGTGATCCAGCCCCCTGATTTCAAGTGAGCTTGTTACCAACAGACATGTTGGTGTTTTTTTTTCAAATCTTTATATGATCATTAGATGGAGTTATCAAAAGGAAATATATCTTTTTAATGCAAAGTTGGTGTTGCTCTCAGAGTTCCTTGGAATAATATCCACATACTAAGGCCCTGATCACCTTGTGCTAACAAATCACTGATACGAGTAAGAGACAATATGACAATATGATGACAACAGTTCATGATTTCACCTCTAGTCTTGTCTAATCTTTCTAGGGCCAGAGGGGATCACAATGAAATTCTACCTTGTAGGAAACTAAACAATTAATGAGAAGGCCTGTGAACCCCATTTTTCTGATGAAGACCTGATGAAGACAGTTGCTGAGTGGTCAAGACCACAACAAGGTCATGGTAAGGGCTAGGCTTAATCCCAAACCCTAAGCCAATGTTGGAAAAATATTTTTGTTCTCAATTAAGAAAAAAAATATTGCTGGAAACATGTTTTCAATTAATACTTGTAAAACTGAGATAGCTTTTGCTGCCATTCAATTTTATGTTTCCTAAACTTTCTATTTTCTCCTTCCTGTAGTGTCTATCATAGCTTTTTCCTATCCTGGGGTGAAAACACTCAAACAGTTAGCAGAAGCATCAATGTCAGAGTTAACCTCTTTGCTGTGTTAAATGATATTGTGTTAACCTCTCTGAAAGAGGGTGACTTCTACCAGATTGTCTTAGGCTGGCATTTAGTTAGGTATTTTCTCAATGACTTTCTGAGGACCTTGCAAACATAGTGGCCAAACCACTTAGAGGTGAACCAGAAAAAGGTTTTCAGACAGAAGAGAAGAAGGAAGTTCTATTGTTTCATTTAAAAAAAAAAAAAATTTCTGGAACTGAATGGAAAACAAAGATATTCCCTCACATGAAATTAAGGGGAAAAAAACGTTCTAACCCATCCACTGCTAACCATCAGATGCCAGTTTGAAAAATGCCATCAGTGAGCATCAGTCTGTCCTATTGACAACTCACCACCACTGCGGAAAACGTGAGTAAATATTTTACATTAGTCAAAATATTTGAGTCTGATTTTCTAGCTCTCTGTTGTCTTACAAGTCCATTTAATGCCTGCCTCTCTGACTCCTGGCTCAATACAGTCCACTTTTCTGTCTTTGGAGCAAGACTCTCTAAAACAGGTTTGTCCTGGGATTGCTTGGTCTTGGCAATTTGTGGAGATGATGAAAGCTAATAATGGTGGTTCTGGTCTGGCCTTCTACGCATTTCAGTTACTTGTCTGTGTCTGCTTCCATGAAACCTATGTTGTCAAGTCTGGGACTGAGCTTTCCTCATGACAGTAGAAAAAGAGTCTCTCTCATCTGCTCTGCTGAGATGCAAAAAAACCCAACAAACCACCATTCTTAGAACAAGTACTACTGTTTTCTGAGTCTGCTTAGATACTCTTGAACTGAGCGTTTCATTCAATAGAACTTTTCATGTCACATCCACAAATAAAAGACAGGAACAGCCATTTGTTTGCCTCAGTCTCTCCCCATGGGAAGACATTTCTTTTCCTACCTAATAGCTCAGTCAGTGATTAGGAAGATGACTGGCCACAGGACTGCCACTGTCAAAGGGTTAATCTGACTATGAGACTAATCCTTCACATGACGCAGCACTGCTAAATGTATCTGCTATTAGAGTTCATTAGATTTGGCAAATCTCTACATGTTTTCCTGACTCCTAGCTCTCCACATGCCTTTGTCCAGCTGACTCACTGATTCATGACGTCCTTCCAGGCTGCATCGCCGGTAGCATTGATGTTTTTCATTATTTATGGACCCATCAGGTTTATCTCTTCCTTAAATTTTGCTCCCTTTCTCCCCCTGCAGCATCCTCCAAGAGAAAAATTCCAGGTTTACTCAAAAAAACCCAAAACCCTCAAAATTACAAAGAGTCAAATAAAAGAACACAAAGCTGCTCGCTGTGCAAACTTTGAGAAGCAGGGCGTTTCATGGAACTCAATGACAGTGTCGCAAAGAGATGCTAAGTGGGCTCCTTTGTGAGCTGACAGAGTGGCTGTACTTCAGATTAAGAAAAAAACACATCTGTGAGCCTTTCCAAAGTCACTGTCAGAGCTGCGTTTTCACTGAGAGGAAAGAGAGAAAAAGAGACTAGCAGAGAAAACATGCAGAGAAATCATGCAAAGAAACTACTTGAAGGACAGGTGTTTCATGACAGTTTGCAGCACAGTAACCCAGCTGAAAAAACGCTGTGACAAAGCATAAAATCAGCATGGCAAGTGTTCAATATTTTCCCAATCACGGCTATTGTTTTGCTTAACTGATGCTGCCGAACAACCCTCCTGCAATCGTATAGGTACAGAGGATCAATGAGGTACTAATGGTGCCACTGAAAACACTGAGCTACACAAATTTTTTTTTTTTTTTTAATTCCACTGGCAGGATGGCTGCATCTCCTTCTTCCCTTAGTGCTGGAATCTGGACTTCTCCATTCTGCTTAGGTCTATAAATAGAGTAAAAACTTGGATCGGATCCGGATTTTAGCATTTTAGGTCACTGTGAACTGAAGGAATCAAGGGCACACCCAGAGTAAAAAGAAACATACTGATTGCATCTCTTTGTATAATTTTGTCCATCGTGATGTACGAATCAGGAATGACTACTAAGGTTAAAAGTGATCATCACCACCATTAAATATTCGTTCAAAGTTGCCCTTTCTGCACTAAAATTTTACAGTATTGAGAATACAATTCGTTTTGATCTTGTCTTTAAGCCTTGTGCTACGTATTTGTAGCAGTTGGAACCCTGACAGTTGGAGCCGTGACTGTGAATCCTGTGTCCTACAGTCAAAATTTGGTGTTTTAGCCAGTCTAAGACTATAGTGAGGAATCAGTAAGTACCTGAGACCAGTCAATGGCTATGATTCACCTTACATATCCAGAGGAATGAGAGGATAAATACTTTCTAACTTCTTATTGGTAAGATTGGTCAGTTAGAAAGTGACTATATAAACCAAGCAATATACAGGCAAGGGTGGAATGGACTGAACTTATAAACCACTTTGTAGCTTTCTGGATTTTGGACTGATCTGTGCACAGGGCAAAAATTAGGCATGCAGTAATGATTACCACCTCTTAGGCATGAGCTATTAGCAGTAACAGCCTGGTGTCTTGTCAGTGGCCTATACTTCTAGGAGACTTCCTTGATTGTCATCTCAGTCAACATATATAAGGAGGATAGGAAGTAGGTGTAGAAGTTTAGGTGGCAATAGTCTGTGCAAGTGCATGTCAGCTCTCTAAAGAGATGTATGCTAGGTGTGCATTTTCATCTTTGCCTCCTACTGATCCCTTAATGATGATGAAAATTAGGGCTATAGAATGCAAAATGACAAAACTCAGATTCTCTGCTGGCTTGGGCACATGGTTTTGAGCACTCCCAACCTGACAGCTCTCCCTGTTTTGCCGAAGAGAGGAGGATGTTGTGCTGCCGGTTGATCAACAGTTAATGCTGAGGACATAGTTTCTTTAAAATCAGATGACTTCTGCTATGTCTGAAATGCTATTTTTGTATTTCAAACTTCAGGCAAACTTCTAGCACAGACACTCCTATATCCCAGAAGGCTGATTTAAGTGCATCTATGTTTAAAGCCTGGAGAAATGGCATTTAGTCCACTGCGCCCTGGGTCTATTGTATAAAGGATTAGGAATTTTATCCTCGCAACTGCTGCTGCTTTTCACCATAAGCAAACTTTTCTGAAATCTTTTGGTCTAACAAATGCAATAATTGCTGCAGAAAAAGACCAAGCTGTACACAAATTAGCGCAGATGATATATATTCGTGAGAAGTCCTTCTAATCCTCCACCAGCCTATTCACAGGACCTCATTCAATTAACAAACAAGAAGAGCTTCTTCAAAAGTGCATAGGTGACCCCAATACCTAAATCAAATTATTTCCCAGTGTCATAAATGGTCGTGGTTGTCTGAGACCTCCACTGAGACATAAATTCCCAAATATTTTAATTATGACTGAGAAGCAGGGCCCTAAGTCACTTAGTTGCTTCTGAAAATTTTATCTGAGATGATCAACATCGCGGCATAATTTAAATCATCAGGCTGCACCTGCCTTTTGGTATGGGCAGAGTTTCAGATCGAAACTGGAAGATTTCCTTCCATTAAAAATGAAAGCTAATATAGATCAACTCAACAAGGTAAAAACCAAATGAATCTCATATGATTGGTAAATAAGGAAACTCACCCAGTAAAAGAATCCCCAAATCTACTAGCATGAGTCGCACAGCAGTGGTGTAGAGGGAGGTGTTAAAGAACCCAGGTACTGCTTTACCCGCTGCTGACTATTAAGAAATGGAAGGATGAGGTGCTGATGTGCTTGGGATCCAGATGCCTTTTGGTAACACTGGTTATAAAACTGTCATTGGAAAATTTGTCTCTGTAATCAATATCTCTGCTATTCACTTCCAAGCTGGCACTTATAGAATCATAGTGATTTTTTAGTTGGAAAAGACCTCTAAGATCAAGTCCAACTGTCAGCCTAAGACCATAGAATCACAGAAACATCCAGGTTGGAAAAGCCCCTCCAGATCACCAAGTCCAACATATAACCCTACTCTACAAGATTCACCTTAAACCATAGCCCTAAGCAACACATCCAAACAACCCTTAAGTACTTCCAGGGTTGGTGACTCAACCACCTCCTTGGGCAGCTCATAAATGAACATTAATCCAGCTTAGCAGAGAACTTGGGAACTTCTCATCATGTATGGGGGGATTCTGTGCTGTGCAATTATGTGCTTATGTGAATGAAGCTTCTCCCATCTCTGAGGACCATCAGTCACTGGGGAACAGCAGTGTCAGCCCTTCTGAAAGATATTTTGTCACTGGCCAAACCTGATGTAAGAGTTGAGGACTATATATTGCATTAGAAGATGTGCACAACATGCATACTCTGACTTCCTTTCACTTGCTTGATTCTGGGATGCCTTCTGCCCTCCTAAATTCGAGTCAAAATGATGCATCAAACTCCCAGATTTTTTAAATAGTCCTGTTCTTCAAGATTCATCTTCTGCAAATAGCAATCTTGATTATGGTGTAATAGCCAGTTTATATCTCTCCCTCTCCGTAGGGTTTCTTTTGTATATATCAGCATGAGATTGCTGAAGATAAAGGGATAAAACTCATACTATCTCATAGTAATCTCAGAGAAGAGCAAATAAACACATTTGAGAACTACAGTGTTTTTAGAAAAGGAATTTCTAATTACATGAGCTTGGAAATGGGGTATACTCTGACAGCTGGGATTTAGGAATAGCTCCTGAATTTCCCATTCAGCACATAACTATGCTCCAGCTCTGGATTGTAATTAACTAAAAGTACTTATGGCATATTTAGAGGGATTTATGCATCTGTACACCAAAGATGTTTCTTTCCATGGTAACTGAGTTCTAGACTGTAAATGAAGAGACGGCGTAGCCACAAAAGGACAATGTGCAATTTATGCTCCTAAAGTATCTATAGAGATTGACATTGGGCATATGGATAATGAGAGAAATTTCATGTCCTGAATAGCTGTAGGCCTAATTGAAAAGAAGAACATAATTTTCTGAATGGTAAACTGACATACAGAAATTGTGAATTCCAGTGTCAGATACAGGAAATCTGTGTGAGAGAGGCATTGAACATATATCTTCTGTCTAACACTGTCAACTGAGCTTGAGGAGAATTCTTCTTTTTGAGAATTTCTTTTGTGTGGCATCTCTCTTCAGTCAGTTTCCAGCATGCTTAATTTTGCTCTTTCATCTCCTTTGCTGACAACACTGCATCTTGATGCCTACTTTTCTAGCAAGAGCATAAGAATGGCCATACTGTGACAAAACTGAGAGCCAGGCAGCCAGAGTGCTGGTAGAGGGGTGATTCATTATTAGAATAATATGGACATTAAGATGTTCTCTACTATGAGGGTGGTGGGACACTGGGACAGGTTGCCCAGGGAGATGGTGGAGGCCCCATCCCTGGAGACATTCAGCATCAGGCTTGATGGGGTTCTGAGCAACCTGATCTAGTTAAAGATAAGTTGGACTAGATGACCTTTAAATATCCCTTCCAACTCAATGTATTCTGTGATTCTACTCTGCTCTCCTGTGAGATGTGAGGAGTTTCAGTAGGGAATAGTGATTCTGTTCACAGGATAGTAACTAAATGGCAATAGTCGCTGTGATAGTTGGCAGAAAGGTACTTCCTAGACACTCAATACAGGAATTAGTGTCAGGATGGCTATAAAGGGGAGAGAAGAAACATAAAGGGTGGGGGTAAAGAAAAAAGAAAAAAAAAAAGAGCTTATGTTTTCAAAAGGAGCTATTTTGGGAGCTGTTTTGGCACATTTCCTGGTTTCTTTTCCTGGGTGTGTGACAGTAAGTTTAATTAATTTTTTTTTTTTCTGTACAACTTCTGAAATGCTATGCTGGTAATTTATGTCCAGCAGGTCATTAATTTACTTTCTTCCTGTTTTAATGCACAACCTTCTGAGACCTGCCAAAAACATACAGTGGCACATGATTCATAGTGATTGAAGATCAGACATAACAGGAGAGAAAAAAGAGGAGGTAGACACGAGAAGTGCTGCTGGAATTGCTGAATGAAAGACATCATATGTTATGAATACAGAAAAAAAGATTTTCCATTGGTATTACATTAACCCTCAGCAAACCCCCTTTGTGGTAGATAATCCTTATGCCATCATATTTTGTCTCAAATGGCTTGGCTTCCACCACCAGAAGAACTTAGCTGCCGTTTCCCACGAAAATCAGATTTCATAAATCACATCAGTAGGCATGATGTGTATTAATAACTTTGAGGATTTGGGCCATCATGTCAAGAACAAGGCACCCAAAGGGCTGGGTAAGTGAACTGATTTTGTCCCTCACAGAGGTAACTTGTGGAGTAGAGACAACAGCCTTTCAAATCCTATTAGGGAATTATATAACTATTTTTATTCTGGGGGTGGGGAAATAGTCTTATCTATATCAGACTCAGGCCTTCCCTGTGGTGAGTAAAATTCCTTTTGAATGTTCCTGCCTAATCTTCCTGTTAGACTTTGCACCAAGACTCATGGGTGCATGCACTGCATGTCATATGAAAGATACATTGCAAGAGGACCCTGCACCTGTTCATGAGACTTCTATCTTCCTTTCTAAGTGTCTTAAAAATGAGACATCAGTGGTGACATGTAGTCTCTTAGTCAAGGTACTAATTGCCATTTTTTACTCAGGCAGATTCATCCCTCCTCACAGCTCCTCCCTTGTACCTGTGCAGCAGAGGTCTTGCTAGTACCAGAGGTCCCAATGCAGGTAGTTATTGCCCATGTGCCATCTAACTACACTTCATATTGCTTCCAAGTGGTTGCCCTTCTTTTGTCTTTATTTCAGCTGGTTCCTCAGAGATCTTGCTTATCTGGAGTCATTTACTGCAGGCAGCAATGAGCCATCCAAGTCCTGATAATGGGCAGGCAAGAAGTTACATTCCTGGCTTATATAAGTCCAATGGAAATGTAAAATAATTTAATTTATCCCTAGACACCAACATATTTATCTTTCTGGCTGAGGCCTGCATTATCAGAACAGCATGGGAACAAATTCTCATTATGCTGATGGAAATCAAATTCTGTTTCCCATGTAAACCATGTGGTGCAGCTCCTTGCTTTTGTTGCCATATGTTTTCATGATCACAGTGATTTGCTTTGGTTTGCTTTCATTTACCTCCTAGAAATATGAGAGTCAGGGGAAATGGTAGGTGCAGTATTTGCATCTGCTTTTTTTTGATAGCTTTCTGTGTTATTCAAATCCATGTATTTATTCCCAGAAGAGAAATATCATCAAGGTATTGTTAATGCTAACAATATATCACTCTTTAGAGCAAGGTGAAAATGTTTTCACTATTATTGTTTTTAAAAAAGCCAGCACTTTGGGATATTGTAATCTTGAGAAACTCTCAGTTACATATTTAAGATCAAATTTATCAGTTGGCTGTTATTGTTGTGCACTTTCTGTCTGTGAAACGGAGATTCCCTTTAACTTTCACATGCAATATAAGATTTGCCTGATGAGGACATGGACTGCACCAGGATATTCAATCTGTCAAGTAGGTGATCTTACCAGGGTGGTGAAGAAGGATACAACCTGACTTTGTTTCCAGGGACCCAAGAGTAAAACTTAGCTGGATGTACCAGAAGTGTTTCATCTATAATCTTGTATACACTGGCTCCACAAACAGAGCTCATTTAAGACTCATTAAAACCCCTGAGATTTACATACTAATGGAATATCTTCCTTTAATTAATTGAGTCTAAATAACAAAACCACATCTCAGGAGAATCTCAAATCATTACCTTAGTGTTAAAGCACTGGGCATTTTGGTATTAGTATAACACCCTTGGCCATAGGAGAGGTCTCATTGCTCTTTTTACAGATGAGAAATTGAGGCAGAAAAGAAACTGAGATCATATTCATGATCACCAACAGGAAATTCTTGGCAGAACCTGGAATGAAAGCTGAATACTAGCACTATAGCATAGATGCTGTCCTATCTGTCTAAGCACCTGACCTTTGAAACACCCTTCAGATGTGGAGATGTTCATAGTCAGCTGCAAATTTGAGCCCTAGATTTTGAGCTACTCTGCATCATGAAAATTTCCTAGTGTCTGGATTTTTATTAAAGTTTATCAATTTGTTGTCCAAAACCCATCATTTTTTGGGAGAACTCTTTATGCCTAAACGCTTCTCTCTTTGACTGTAAGCAAACGCTTTGCCTGCTAGACGTTGATCTTTGATCTGAATTTCCTTGCCAGCCCTTCAAAACTGTTGCTGTCACCATGGCATCTTATTTCCATATTGTGTCTGAGAGCGACAGCAATTATTTCCCACTGGGACTGACTTCAATGTCACTACACTGATTAATCAGCAAAGGTTACTATAAGGGAAAGTATCGGTCTTCCTTTTCCACTGGAGCAGGAAAATGCCAGATCTTAGCAGCATGGTGCCTTGGGGATAGTTGCATTAGTTTCCCAATGAAAAGCTCTGTGCAAGTCAAATCTCACAACCCCCATACCTCCCTTCCACTCCTCCCTTCCGAAAACATACACTGAGGTTTAGCACAGAGTTAATTCTATAACCTAGGGTTCTTCCCTTTGTCTTTTTTTTTTTTTTTTTTAATTTTCTTTTTCTTTTGACCTCCCATTTCCTTGTCAGTTAACACCAAGCAATTCCCCAGATGGAGAGAAAGATTTCTACTTTGAATGTCTCTGAAACACATTTAGAGCCAAAGGCTTTATCATGGGAATAAAAGCAGTGAGGTTCTCACAGCTGGGAAGATTTATACAGCTGAGCTTTACCAGCTTAAATGCCTACAGACAGAAACAGCTGAGCTATGTATTATTTCTTTTTCCCATCTTGCAAGGGAGACGAAAACTGCAGAGGCAGCCTGCAGATAGATATGACTGACAAGGGAGGGGCAGAGCTGTCTGCCGGTAGCTGCTGCAGTAGCATTTTTATAAGATAATTTCAGCTTCAGAGGTGAAGGGGTTGGGGCTGACATGATTGCCCTATCCAAGAGGAACTGTCCTTTCAGCTAAAGCACTCCAGACAGTGCCAGAGAGTCTTAAGCTTCAGTCAGGGAGACATGAAGATGATGCTGTGCCAACCAGCCCCAGGAGAAAGGTGTTTGATGGAAGATGCAATGAGCTGAGTGCTCTGCAGAGCTGCTGTTTACAGTCAGTGTGAAAACTGAAGCCAAGTTGTCTCTGCTCTTCTCACCAGAACAGTGGCAGTATTCTATTCTAAAAAAGTGATGCAAGATTTGTAAGAGTTCAGTCTGCTTCCCACAGAACAGGCATACAACGATCATGCCTCCCTTGGAGATGCACTCCCTTTGAGAGATTCCCAAAGGCTCAACTCATCCACCAACATGAGGATGTACTTAATTAATGGAAAGGACCTGCAGACTCCTCTGAGGAGTCTGTGGTGGAATAGGCCAAAGGTGAGCAGAGTAGCCCTGAGAACTCAGCAATCACAATGGCATGAACGTGTCTGTGCCTTCTAGCATCCCCTGCCTCTGATGCGAGATTGTTGCACGGTTGCTTGTGCTGTCAGTTACCCTTCATGTCACATGAACTCTGCTACTATGGACTCAACTCTGCCATGCATAGCTTCATCACATCTCTCCCAGACCTCATGTATGACCAGTTATTTCACCATCTCCAGGTGCCTTTGTGTCAGAGATGGGGAAGAATCATAGAATCATGATAGAAGTCTAAGAATAACCAGAACTCAGTCTCTAGGGGTTCTGTGCTCACCCTACAATGAAAAGAAGAGGCCTCCAGAGTCCACATACCCATGCTGTGCTCCTCATCACTCTGATTTTCCCATCCAGGCAGCCTGTGGTCTGGCAGTGCACTGCTCCCAATGTGCCTAGGCAGGTTTGGGATCTAGCATTGCTTCAAGAACATGTTCATTCTGATCCTAGGGCGATCCCTGCCTTATTTTGAAATGGAAATTAAATTACTTATATTCTTAGGAATGCCAGTGAGCTCCTTTGGAAATGATCTGGCTAAGGATGGCCAATATACTTATAAATTGTAGGAAAAGCAGAGCTGAAGTTTGTAAATGTTACCAGTAAATCAGCACGTGAGAGGGAAAGAAAGAATTCAACAGATCTGGATATTGATTAGAAATGTGTTTTAGCAACAGGGAAGAAAACAAAAAAATCCTAAATTTAAGGGGTCTGGAAAACAATTTAAAAGATTACATTGTCAGTAATAATGTATCTAGTGACTGAAGTGCTCAGAAATAGTCACTGTCTGTGCTTGTCCAGCCTGAGGGAGCTGATAGGGGGTCTAATTTACAATACCAATGAAAAAACTACCTTTCCAATTTACAATTACCAATGAAAAAACTACCAGATTACTGAGGATACTCAAAAATCACTCATTCAGCGAAACTTATGTCATCATTCCTGCCTGTCAATATCCAATTGTTGTCTTATTCTTAACTGCAATTTTTCTTAGGATATGGACTTTCAACAAACGTGTAGCAGCTGTTACTCATGTTTCTTAACACAAGAGCCACCCTGAGGGTCAAAACAAAAGTCCATTTACCTTAATAACCCATTGCTCACAATGACTGTAAATAAGAGAAGAAGGGAGTCATCAGAACTAGGCATTAGGTTCAAAGGCTTTTCATCAGTTTATGTATTGTGAATTTATATAGCGCATATAGATGTTTTGTGTTTGCCTTTACCCTTTTGGTGGCTCTCAGCTTGAATTTTGACTGCCCTTCAGCACTGTAGGGATGCCTTACTGGGAATTACACTCAGCAGTTTCCAGATCTTTAGCGGTAAAGATAAGGTAGAATCCGTCACTGTGCAGGTAGAATTTCTATATGTGATGTTTGGTATGTGTTTTGGAAATGCCTTTCACCACCACATTCCCTTCTCCAGTTATTTGATCTTACAAGATTCTCCTAAATCTTCCCAGTTTTAGATTTCATTACACTGCTGAAGTTTCTATCATTTGCAAACGTTGCCATCTTCATTTCCTACTGCCTTTATATGCTCTAAGAGCATAGGTCTCTGAGTTTCCACTGCTAACTTCCTTCATTTGTATAAATCTAACATTTATTGCTAACTTTCCCTTCTGTCTTTTATATTTAGAATCAAAGAATAGAATCAATTTATAAAATGGTTCAGGCTGGAAGTGACCTCAAAGATCATCCAGTTCCAACCCCCTGCCACAGGCAGGGACACCTCCCTCTAGAACAGGTTGCTCAAGGCCTCATCCAGCCTGGCCTTGAACACCTCCAGGGAGGGAGCAGCCACAACCTCCCTGGGCTACCTGTTCCAGTGTTTCACCACCCTCATGTTGAACATATTGAGAGGATATTTTGGTTTTCCTTTGTCTTGTGACAATTTACTTTGTTAAGACTGTAATGAAGTGCCTCATGAAAAGATTTTCTAAATTCAAACTTCCTTATTTTAATCAGAGCAACCTTTTCCTACTGTCCCACACACATCTACTAATTCAGCTCCTCTTGTAGCTTCTACTGATTTTCCTGTGAACCAGATCAATTTTATCCCTGAACCCTTTTAAAGCTGACTGTCACATTTCCCATCCTTCATGACTTTGACACCAAAGCTTATTTATGTAATAGGAAAGACACTAAGCTATCAGCTCAGCAAGTGCACATTTGAATTCCTGAGATCTTCTCAATAAATGAAAGACGTTGAAGCTTGGAGTCAGGTTCCTCATACTTTATCCAATTGTCCTAAAAGTTCACCCTGTGAAGCTTCAGTATGAGATAGTCTTTCAGCTTCACATTCCAAAAATAACTCAAATATGAAAAAAGTTTTTCTGTAGAAAACAACAGCACAGAGAACTACCTGAAATGAACACTTTACTCCTTCTATTACTTACTGGAGACATCCAGAAGACTTGAAGGACAATATAGACTAAGGTTAGTAAAAGCCACAATCTAGACTTAATTTTTTTAACTTGTGTGCAATATTCTAGCTTACTCCTTTTATTCTTTCCCTGAGTCCTGACATCTGACCATCATTTTTTGTTTTTAAACTTTTCTTGGCTCTCTCCCCTCCAACTCTAGATTCCTCTATCTCTACCATAAGGTCAAGTTTTATCCCTGACCTTTCCTACGGTATTCAAGAGACCGAGGCACAGAGTACAGATACTAGCTAGTTGAAATCCCAGTGTTAGAAATCAGCATTCTTCAAGTTGTTCTAGACAGGAAATTAAGAAAAAGTGGCCTCCTCCTTTTAATGTTTTCATATACCCTACTGAAATCAAGGAACACCTGATGGGGAAAGTCAGAGAAATAATTTAGGGTTGGGGGAGAAGTACAGATGGGGATGGATTGCTTTGCCACTTGGGAATGGGAAAAGCCAACAGTATGGTGAAAAGAGTGAGGGAAGGGAAAGGTGCAGATTTAATTCCTCCTTTGAGTGAAAAATTGGAAAATTCAACCCCAATGTGTGCAATTTATGTCATGAGAGTGACTGAACTTCTCAGTGCAACACATCCTCTCTATGCAAGCATTTCCCTCCCTCCTCAGAAATTCCAGCCCCAAACAGAAAAGATTTATTCCCTCGAAGAATACCCTCATGTAGATGCCAGGTGTATTTTTGTTTATTGTTTGGAGACTTTTGTTGCCTTGCAAGCTCCAGCTGCATATCCTTGGCTAGCCAAGCTTTGCTGATTTGCATCAGCCCAGAGTCTAGCCTGCAGACTCAAAAATGCTTTGTGCTAATCCTGTATGACCTTCAGTGTTCTCTTTGACTTTGTGGATGTCTTTGCAGCCACTGAATAAAGGAGACAGAAAAATGGGAATACTACACTATAGAGACACATTACTGGAAAATCTAAGCCTGCAGGGAGAGAAAAAAAAAATTAAAAAGAGCAGAAATTTGCTGTTTCAGCTTCAGACTTAGAAGTGTAATGACACTTTTAGTGATCATAAAACACATGATTTCTCTTAAGCATCTGGGAATTTGTAAAAGGGACAAATTAATTTCTGGAAGCTTTGAAAATAATACAGAGTCTCAATTAATATTCAAAGGATTTTGGAAGCGTAGTTTTATTTACAAATAAGGAACAATACCTTGTCTTCACTCTGGTGAGACCCACCTGGAGTACGGCATCCAGTTCTGGAGCCCCTATTACAAGAGGGATGTGGACACGCTGAAGTGTGTTCAGAGAAGGGCCATGAGGATGCTCAGAGGGTTGGAGCACCTCTCCTTTGAGGACAGACTGAAAGAGTTGGGACTGTTCAGTTTGGAGAAGAGAAAGCTCCCAGATGACCTTCTTGTGGCCTTCCAGTATCTGAAGGGGGCCTACAAAAAAAGGTGGGGAAGGACTTTTGAGGCTATCAGGTAGTGACAGGACTAGGAGGAATGGAGCAAAGCTGGAGGTGGGGAGATTCAGATTGGATGTGAGGAGGAAGTTCTTCAGCATGAGAGTGGCAAGAGCCTGGAATGGGTTGCCCAGGGGGGTGGTTGGGGCCACATCCCTGGAGGTATTTAAGGCCAGACTGGCAGAGGCTGTGGGCAGTCTGATGTAGTGTAGGGTGTCCCTGCCCATGTCAGGGAAGTTGGAACTAGATGATCCTTGTGGTCCCTTCCAACTCTGACTGATTCTGTGATTCTATGTCTCTATGATGATACAGTGTTCACAGACAATACAGTTGCAGGGGAAAACTTTCTTGATGTGAGTCTTTGATCCTTGAATTAACTTAACTCAACTTAGAAGGCCACTAGAAATTGGTCCTAAAATATTTCAGGAAAAAAAACCATGAAATTTAATTATTTCAGGACATTAAGTCAATTCCACTGTGCTTTCTCCGAAGTAAAACAAACATCCTTACTACTTAATGGACCATTATCTCAGCTATCAGCAGCAGAGATCCCCCCTAAGAAGATTCCTCCCTCTCTGAACATGGGCTGCAGATCCATTTCCCCTTCTAGGTTTTCTTCACAAAGCATACTCAGCATTTCTGAGCTGCACAGGCTCAGTGTCTCTGGCAGTGGGACCAACTGCATGAAAAGAATACTTAGAATTGAGGAATTGTATGGGAAAAGTACACAACACTTGAACACTGTGGTCCTTTGTGTCTACAGACCCAGTGATAACTACACAAACACACTCTGTTGTTGTTTATGTGTATGGTGTCTCATCTATGAGGTTAATTGTAGAATGAATAGACCTTCTCACCTGGGTTTTCTGCCTGCTTCCCAATTGTCAAAGTGCTCTGCTGAGGCAGGTTACATTTTATTTTATAATTCTATCTACAGATTTGGAGTTAGGTGTGTAGAAGGAGGAAGTAGCAACTTTACCTTTACATTACCTGCCATTTCAAGAGTGTTACTCCCCCACTTTGTGGTCAGTTTTGAGGTACAATCATCTTAAGGTCATCCAATAACTTCCCAAATCTTCAGTAAGGTCAGAAGCTAAACTTTTTCTTCACTAGTAAAGAGCCCACAGCAGTGTGAAGGACCAGCAGGGTATGAATGGAGGTCAACACTAGTGGCTGCCTTGTAATTTAGGAGGGCACTACAGTGTGACTGTGGCTCCAAGCTAGTTGCAATGGCTCTGCTGTATTCTGCAAGAATTACAGACAGGCCTCCAGGTCATCCAGAGAACAGCTGAGATTTATCAGATGGGTATTGCCTGTGCTGGTGACATTAGTGTGAGAACCTCAAACATCACTCCTTGGCATTAAGGAGCTAATGAGAATCACTGTTGTAGTCCAGGGCTAAGCATTTCAGCAACAGTAGGATTAGAGATAGTCTGGGGAGTGGGAAAACATACAGAAATCTTTTCTCAGACTGAGAATATAGGAAATATGTACTTATGGATTTCTTTTATATTGCTTTGCTGGCAGAGGCACATTTTGATTTTCCTTAGTGCTGCAAAGGGATTCCCACTGTATCCCTTATAGGTCTGAAGCTTAATGTTAAAGTATCTTGGCTCCAGGATAGAAGACAAAGAATGTCATTGTTTATTCTTTGATGTTCTAAAGCATCTTATTCTTCGGGGATCTCAACATGCTGTACACATATTAATTAAAGTCCATAGTACTCCTAAATCAGATGCTATTATTCTCAGTTGATTGATGGAGAAGTTGAGATGAAGAGATTATACGCTACATTTTCTAATGTGGGAGTATGTGAAATTAGACCCACAAAATTCATGGTCCAGCAATTAAATGGAAGCAATACGATATTTTTCACATGTACTGAAAAATCTCTATGTTCCACTGCAGCAACATAAAAAAAAAAGTTCTTTGAGACCTTGGTGCCAAAATATTCACAAAACTGCAAGGATTATTTGGATTAAGGAAACCTAGTCTGCATGTCCATCTTCAACAGATGCCTCTGTGGCATTGTGTTCAGATCTGAATCCAAATATCTCCAAGATTTATGGCTATTTGGATTTATTGCTTCAGTTGAAGACACTAAAAGAAAGGCAACACTCAAAGCATTACAGGCAAAGCTGAACCTGGGAAGCTAGCAGGTAGCGTCAGGCGAAGCATGAACCCAAATCACCTACTGCAAGAAGGATAAAGAATTCCACTAGTAAGCACAGTAAAATGAGTTGTATAACTTTATATTTAATAATGGAAGAAATTAACTGGATACATCCTGCTGTTACTCCATCTCTAATACCTGTGGAATCATAGCTGTCAGGTAGTGACAGGACTAGGAGGAATGGAGCAAAGCTGGAGGTGGGGAGATTCAGATTGGATGTGAGGAGGAAGTTCTTCACCATGAGAGTGGTGAGGCCCTGGAATGGGTTGCCCAGGGAGGTGGCTGGGGCCACATCCCTGGAGGTGTTTACGGCCAGGCTGGAAGAGGCTGTGGGCAGCTTGATGTAAGGTAGGGTGTCTCTGCCCATGGCAGGGGGGTTCCCGGAAATAGATGGTGCTTGTGGTCCCTTCCCACACTGACTGATTCTATGATTCTATGATTTGAAAGCTTCAGTGAAAATTGCTGACTAGTTTTTGTCTATTTTCTTTTTTCGGATACCGATTTATTTAAGAGTAAAAAGCAATTTTCTCAAAGGCAAGTTTAACTCTGTTCTTTGAGAAGCAGGCTTTATGAGCTCCATCTTCCTCTTCTTCAGAATTATCCTCAGACGCAGGTTCCTCCTCTTTATCTGGTTCTCTACTAAAATTAAACAGATACCCAAAGGATGGATCACAGTATTATTCAGACCATCTGAAAACAAGAGGTTTGAAATAAGTTGTATTTGTGCTACCTGATACTTAATTTTTTGCTCTCTGATCAGGCTCCATCATCATTGCCTTGGGGCAGCTGGGCTTGCAGCATCTCAAATCAGGGCCCTTCAGAGTGCTCCTGGAGCCCTGGCTCTTGCTAGGTGGTTCTGGAGGAGTTGGATCAACACCAACCAGAGCAGCTCCAACTCCCAGCCTGAAGTCTTACAAGTTTTCCACACTTGGTTTGGGAAGACATGATGACACCATCTCCCACAACAAGCTGTGCTGTGCATGCACTGAAAGCCAGTGGGTCTGTACACACAAGTAGGGGATACTTGCTGACTTGAAGGCAGCAGAATGGAACCTTTTGCCAGCTGCTTTCTGACCGTAAAATCATTGCTCCTACTGGATAGTGTAGAATAAGCTGGAACAGAGAAACATTTAGGATTTGAAGAGAAACCTGAGTCATATTTGCAATTGTTATTGCAGTCAGCTGAACAACAACAATAACAAAAATCTTTTTAAGCTTAGTAAACAGGATGTAACTTGTTAAAAAAAAAAAAAATACCCAAGCAAGCCAGTCCTTTGCTATTATTGCATTGATTTCTATTTCTGGCTTACCTACTCTTGCTCTGTGACCTTGGCATGCAATTTCCCTCCCTTGGCTTTCTGTTCTGCTTCCCACCACTTTTCTATCTTGCCTATTTATGTTTTATTTTCCTCTCAGTACTCAGGCTTGTTCTGTCAATTGAATCAATTCTACTATTCAAGGAAGACTGTTTTCTAAAGCATTTTATAATCCAAAATATTCTCTAGAATATAAAAATTGAGAGTAATGGAAAGTAAATAGGCATTCACAAAATATTATTTCTAGATGGAGCTAGAAACTTAGTATATTTGGCTGAGTGACAAGTCTGTCAGTTAGTAACATTTATTTCTCCTTGCAGTTAGCTGTGCCACAATGCTCCCCTGAGTCTTTTTTCTTTTTCCCTAAATCTTAAGCTGACAAATATCCTCTGCAGAGCCTGGTACTGACCTTACGGCTTCACTCGTAAAATGAGCAAAATGTCCTCAGATAGCACCAGTCTGCATCCTGAATGCAGTCGTTTGAGGGATATATGTAAAGGCAAAAATCACATCACAGGACAGAGAAGCATCTAAGTGGAATGTGTCTACAGGACACATTTGAGACACAAGTCTGAAACATTACTACCTCTGCAACTCAGACTTTCCACCTCTGTTACTCTGATTCACAATCCAAGGCTGTTTTCTAAACATCTATTCCAAAGTTATCAGGCTGAGTACTGAGGAAGTGATTCACTTTCCCCTCTTAAAAAGCAGCTGCTCTGTCTTGGGGAAGCACGGCTGAATTTTATGTTGTGCTCAGGCACAAAGATTCAGCTCTCTTCAGCCTGACATTTTTGGGGTCAGGTCATAAGTACCAGGATACTCTTACTCACCATCCTTGCAGCAGCACCAAGTGTGCAGAAATGAAAGGGCAATACTCAAAGGGCCAGAGGCAAAGCAGGAATGAGAGATACTGTCTCTGTAACCAAAAGACAAGGGCAGACCTTGTTGGACAAAAAATGGTTGGATGCTAGTCTGTGTTGCCAGAATCACTCAAAGATTCTGTATGAAAAGACATTAGAGAAAATTCATAAATAGGGCTGAATTCTCTCACTTTCCTTAAAGGGATTTTAACTGCTGAAGAGGAAAATATGCTTTCTACTTTTAGTTTTAGGTTTTGTTTTTTTAAAAGGTGGTTCCCAAAATTAAAGTTTTGGGCTAAACAACAGGTTCTCAACTCATCCGAGCATCCCTACTTCATCAATGGCTTCATCAAGACACAGTTCCTGAATTCAAGCATAGCTTAGGCTTGCAATAGAGCACTCAGACAGATCAAGATAGTAGCATCTGTGAGTATTTTAAGTGTTATGAAAAGCATATGTTTCCATGATGCCTCAGGCAAAGAAGTGATCAGGCAGGGTTTTATGGTGTCAGCATCATAATTCTGTCTAAAATTTACTTGAGATTCCTTACTCCTATTTCAGTGTTTAATAATCTGGTGCATTCAGATGTTCCTTCTGCAAGTGATCATCGTAGATCAGGAGAATGAGTTCCGTTAAGACAAAACACTGAGTCAAGCAGGCACACAAGTTGAAAGGTTGCAGGAAAACTGGCTCAGCAGTATTCATTTCCAAGCAAAATCTTTAGGGTTTGGGGATTTTAGCCTGACTGGCTACAGCTGTTTTATGCACTGATGTCAGAGCTGACTTGGTTAAAGCTAACCTAGATGCAGAGCACATCACATAACATGGTTGTAATTCTCCTATTAAAATATTCCAATTAACCTAAACCAGCACAGAAGTGAACAGCTTAACTATAGTTCACATCTGTATTAAAGCTGGTTTATGGTTTTTACCTTTTCTTTTTGTTTTAAGTATAATTGTTGAGGATTTCAGTGTTGTATATTTAGAATATTTGAATAAGCACGTGTGGGCACTGATGGGTGCAAAGTACTCATCAGCTTGGAAAGAATAGTGGGAAAACATAATCAGAGCCAAGGCTTCCTGTGCAGTGCTTCTGCAATCATGTTGCCCAACACTCTCTTTGGTCTTGTGAAATCTTTTGACTTCTTTCCTCTGACCTGAGCTGAGTTTCTATCTGGACCACAGAGCAAAAACGCATGGATGTTTACTTCAGGAAACCTTCCTTGCAAATGCTTTTCCAGAGGTTTTCAAGTTATACACTGGACTTCCAGATATATGATATATCTCTAAGCATCTACCAGTGAAAAGAGTGCACACCAATAGCTAATTAATAATTCAAATCTGCCATAGGATTTTCCATACCTGCAGTGGAAGATCTGCAAATTCAGCACTTTGCCCTTTCTACTACCAGAAAGATACAGAAGTCTATTCATCTAGTACAAGCTGCTACTTTATTATATTACTTTATATAATTGACTGTTTTCACATGCAAAGGGCTGAAGTATGTAATATTGCATACAATTGAGTAGTTCTCTACGGGAATGATTTAGAGTTCTACACATAAAACAAGTCTATCTCTCAGCTCAGTGACTTGTTCTGCATTAATCCAGCATGATATAGATGCAGATCTTCACAGTTACAATGCTAAAACTGAGAACTAGATCCTCTGAAGTAAAATTGAAGAAAAGAGGAGAATCAATACCAAGAGCTGAGTCTGCTTGATTGAGTCTCCTGAAGAGCAGGCTCAGGGGAGGCCTTAGTGTTCTCTACAGCTACCTGAAATGAGGCTGCAACAAACTGGGTGTCGATCTTCTTTCCTAAGTAACAAGTGATAGGATGAGAGGAAATGCCCTCAAGTTGTGCCAAGGGAGGCTTAGATTGCATTATAGGAAGCATTTCTACACTCAGCAGATTGTCAAGCCCTGGAATAGGCTGCCCAGGGAAGTAGTAGAGTCGCCATCTCTGGAGGCATTAAAAAGATGCATAGATGTGACACCTAGGGGCATGGTTTAGTGGTGGGCTTGTCAGCACTAATTTTATGGCTGGACTTGATGATCACAAGGTCTTTTCCAACTTAGTTGATTCTACGATTACATCAGCTGTGGAACCATCTTTGTATTGTTTTCCTGTACCTTGGAACCTGCAGTTCTGAATGCAAATGCACTGGTTAGGCTGGTGAGATGGATGGGGCTGATAGCTGTTAGTTCTTGCCATATAAATCACAACTAGAGGTGCTGCAACTTGCGAATGACCTCTCTTAGCAATAGTCTGCCTGAAAAGATGAAGAAATGGAAGCTCCCCATATTCGCTGTGTTAAGCCTTCTGTTGGCAAACACTTGCTAACATGTGTCACCAGCTTTGAAAAGAAATTGTTTATTTATATGTTAATTATTGCAGCACTTCAGGGGAAATGTTTGTTGATACAAGAGCTGTGTAAATAGTCAAGTGTTGAGAGCTGTTGTTGTTTAAAAACAGAGAAGCATAAGCCAAGAAGAACCAAGCAAAATCTACCATGCAAAGGGCTTTTCCTTGCTTATGGCTCAGTCCAGTCCACCATGATCTCCATTGATTTCTGTCAGCGACAAGTCCATTTTTAACTGTTCCTCCTGCAAATAGTAAGAAAGCTTCATGCACTCCTTCCCCTGAATTGGTGTGCTACTTAAAGACACTGCACTGCATTTTAACTCAGAAGATGGATGTCATTTCTGGGTGACAACAGGGAGTGTAAAGTGTGTGTCATTAGAAGCAGTGCCATTGATAAAAGACATGATGTCCTTCCTCAGACGCAGGACATCATCTAGAAATGGAAGGAAGGTGTTCTGAAGATGTCATGCTGTCTGTGAAACAGAAGTCTAAGGCCTTCACAGCTGTGACATTAAAATTACCACAAGACCATTTCTGATGTCTGGGAAAGGTGATGGTCAACATGTAGAATTTGATGCTCTGAAGTTTCCTTACTGGTTACTGATAGAAATTTTTCCCTTCAGGCTGGCCACATCCCATGCTCCCAGCAGAAATCTGGGTAATGACATATCCAACTCTGCACTGCCAAATTTCTAGATTGCAGAGTACTTTACAGTGAAAATTGTTCTGTCAATGTATTGAATTTTCACAGCGTTGCTATTGGCAATACTGTTTAGCTTGAGGGCAAACAAACAAAAAAAAAACCCAAAAAACAATTCTCTTGAATCTACTTGGTGGTTATCAACACCGCTTTGTTTACCAAGCAGTTTACAAAATCATGTTTTTTTTTTTTTTTTTTTTTTGAGTGAGTAGTGTTGCAGGGTTATGCTGATCAAAAGTGAGACGTGTTTTTTTCTGCCCAGATAGCTGAGAAGCTGCAAAGTGCCACACCCTTTCTATGCGTGGGCAGAAAGTTGCTTGTCCTGAAACCCACCTCCTTAAGCAGTCCTCCAAAACGATGAAAATATTGAGGCCTGAGAACCCCAGAGATTGCCAGCTACAAAAAAATACACATGTTGCTAGGTGTTGTAGCCACATTAGGAATGCCCAGTAAAGAGAAGTAAAATGTGGGAAAGATAAGGAATAGCAGTACAGTCTTTAGTAGCTGTCTCCTTAAAGTTTTGCATCACAATGTATTTTCTATGAGGTTAAATGGCAGTGGCAAAACTCACTCCACAGGCAGCCTGTAGCACAGGACAGCACAATATATCTGTGCATGTGGTGATATGGAGATGTCTTTCCACCATAACTGGGAAAATGATCAGAGTATCCAGTCTGATAAATGTTTGAGATGTCAGTTACGTTCATTGCATCTTCAAGAGACAATTAAATGAACTGAGGAGGGAAAAGGACAAAGGATGAACTTCACAGTCCTGGTACTCACTTGTATATCTGTTCTCAGTAAAAACATTGCACAGGTTATTGTTATGATTCCTTTCAGTTTAGAGAGACAACGGTTCAGATGCTCCACTGAGCTCAATTCGAGAACAGAAACATAGCCAGTTCAGGGCTGGTACGTTTGTCTTCATTCTCCTCTGTAGAACATCAAAATCCTAGTGCCTTGCATTTTTTTCTGGCAGAGATTGCTGCACAATTTTGAGCTAAATACAGTAGTAAACCAAAATAATATATTTTGTCATTCAGACTATACCTTCTTGGTAACACTGAATAATCCTGTAAAGATCACAATGGATTATTTGTAACATTATTACAATAACCTTGCTGGAGATCCTGCAGTTCCTGAGTTGAGAGTGATGGGCAAGGGGCAGTTGGGTAGTGGTAATCACGTTTGATCCCTAGTTAACAGTGAAAGCGTAGGAATCTAAACTTATGAAACCATAGCTAAGAGACAAAGGGTGGCTGGATCTGGAAGTATATCCCACCTGAAGATCAGCACCACTGAAAAGAAAAATAAGCTACTGAGTTCTGGAAGTGGTAACCAGAGGGCTCTGCCTTGGTGTGGTTTAGCCCATGATCAGTATCAGGTGCAGGTTAAACAGGGAAGCATCCCATGCTCATCGACAAAACTATCTGATGGCCTGCACACTGTTCTGAGAAGTTTGCAGAGAAGCCCAGCCTTCAGGAAACCACACAGGTTAAATAGACAAGTCACTAAAGAGTCTATATTCTTGGTGCCACCCAAAAAAAAAGAGCCATTTTTGATGATGTTCACAACTTACCCCACATCCTGTTTTAAGACTGAGCACCTGTGCAAGCTACGTGGTTTTATTTTTAACCAGCTTGCTCTGATTAACCTATTAAAACCATAAATTTTTCCATCTCAATGAAACTTGCAGTATCTCAGGGGTTGCCTAAAAAAAGCAACCAGCAGTATGCAAAGCCTCAGGTGACTGTTTATGTGGCAGGTGCTTCAAATCTGTAAGGTTTTGGGTTGGGTATTGACCCTGGCATTGTCTCTACAGCTATTGCATGACACAGTTCTGTTGTCAGGAGTTGCACTTTCTACATCACAGTTCATCAATGGACTGTACAATTTATAGCATCTTAGTATAGTGTCTTATTTATTCATCCTGGGAAAGGAGAAAGAAATGAAGGCCTCATAGCTCTATAAGCAAGTTCATAATGCGTCACTTTACTTCTAGCAGCTGTCAATAGCAGAAAGCAGAGGAGACATGATAGAAGATCAAAACTACAGCCACTGAATGCATTTTCTGTGCACATGCTACTGTCCCAGAGAAAACAAAGATTTTTTTTGGACTGATCACAGCTCTCTGGGGTCCCGCATGTAAACAGTTCCCCAAAGTCTCCCTTGGACAGTTTAATTTAATTTGATGCAAACTTTTGGCACATTGAAAGGCCAAGATCTGCGGCATCTCAGATGCCAAAATAATTTGCCAACAGCAGTCTGTATCAGTTCCATGTGAATAATTTCTCATAATTTCCTTATGTTGGCAAGCAAGTAACACCTTCCAGTCTGTCCTCCCTGTTCTCAAGTTGCGATTGATGGAGCAGAGCTTCAAACCAGCACTGCTGGTTAACATTGTCTATCTTTCTTCATCCTGCTGGTACTCAGTTTCCAAAAATCCTTGGGAAGAATTACCTGTATGAAAGATATTGTACTTCAGCCTGTCTTTCATTCCAGACACTTTCTGGTAAGTCTTTGCTGTTGTGGGTTCTCTCCAGACGTGAATCTAAATGTCTGTGGCAGATTCGACACAAAATGGTGGCCATCTAGGAGCGGAGAGGTATTTAAAGGAAGGTCAGCATAGTAGCTGTAGGAGTGCTGTGCTCCCTGTGCACTCGTGCTTGATAAAACAATCTAGGAACAAAGACAGAGGACTTTATGGCCATTTATTTTCTTTTCCTCTGTTAGAACACACCCTCCTGACTTGTTTCACAATGCATTTTGTCCCTCAAAATTCTTGGATAGGTGTTCTGCTTTGTGTTTGTCTGCGTTCCATGTTTGAAGAGTAATGAGAAGAGAACATGTGCAAGCACATATACAGAAACAACTTTTTCTACACCAGTTCTTTCACAAGGAATCTGGCCTTGGTCACCAAATTAACCAGTCTGACCAGCACTGAAGCAAAACTGCTGGTCAGTTATGAAAATGCAACAGGGTGTAAGGCAAGAGCAAAAGGATGTGAAAAACTGAACTTCAATTACCGTAAAGCTGAGGTTTCTCAGCTGATTGAGATGTTAAACTAAGTTACTTCCTCACTCAGAACGAGGACACACCCAGTAGTGAGTACAAAACAAACTTGTTTTCAATATTATTCTCTTCCTTTCACTTTTTAGACTCTCCAGCTTGCCTCCATGGTCCTAGCTAGGGTTGTTGTGTCCTTGTCTAGAACGGACAGGACTTGTTTTTGGCAGTTGTTTCTACTAACTCTCTGGCTTCATAAGGAACAAAGATGTTATCACCAAGTTGCAATAAGATCTCTGCATTAGTTCCTTCACATTATAAGGTGGCAGTGAACAGAGCTCTTCTTAGTTTTCTTTCATTTTTTTCCCTCCAATTCACTGAGTTATTACTTACATGAAACCAACCTTATTTTAAGTTTGTTCAGTGAAAGGTACAGGAACAAACACTAGGTTGATGCCCTACAATGACCTTTCTAGTTGCTTTTGTATAACTATGTCCTGAAATCATTTCACTGCAAATGTCCTTTTCTCTCTTCAGATGAGAACTGCTTTCCACAGATAATTTAGAATTGGATTGTGCCCAGCCTCACACAAGGTTGAAGATATTTTTCAAGGAACCTTGAGTTTTCTCTCACACCTTCCTCTTACTCTCTTTAACAGAATGATTTTAGAGACTTTTCATTGTAGGAGCAGAATTAAAGCCATTATAGAAAGATGAACTAAACCATATGTAGTTCTCTGTGGCACATTGCAGAACCATTCCATGATGGAAGAGTGATGATTTGTTTTTTTGCCCAACAGTAGAAAATTCCTTGTGTGAGACACAAGGTACTGGCTTTTAATATTGTCACTCATCCATCTAACATAAATGGTTTAAGAACAAGAGGCCTGTAGGACTGCATTCCTAATTAAAATCTCACAGCTCCCTCAACCTGTCTTTTTGCCTGTGAACCCTGCATGTATGCAAAACATCAAGCAAACCTACCGTGTAGGTTTGCTTGATGCTTGTGCGGTTCTTATTGGCACTTACAAATGGCAAAGTCCTAAGGGACCTGTCATGCTTTGTTCTTGGATCCAACACTTGTGAACCTGGATCTTAACCCAAACTGAAAATCTTATAGGCTGGATTCCCAGCTGTTGAATATTGATACCTCTTTATTGACTCCTGCAGAGAAGTGCTGATTTCCATCAGTGGAGAATATGTGCACGTCTATGTAGATCTGAAGGTGCCCATCTGTTTAACAGCCAGCAGGGGCTGTTCTCATCAGTGATCCCAGCCTACAGTATTTGAATTCTGACTCGCCCATCAGTGTCCCCAGGGTGATAAGTCTGACAGAGGAGAGATTCAGTGGCTGCAGACTGTTTGTTTTAATATAGTTTTTGTTTTCTTTGCTTAGCTCTTATTGAGACCATTAGAGTTGAAATTACCTCTCATCATCCAGGTCAGTTGTGAGTGATAAAAGAGTTCCAGTAAAGCAAAGTGGAGAAGATTACTTGCTGGCTTTCTTCTCTAGGCTTGCATAAGGAAGAAATGTAAGGTTTTAATTTCCAGGCCTGCTTACAGGATACTCATAATTTTTACAAACCACAAGTTTTGACTGTCCTCCTAGGTTCCCCTTCTACCCAGAAAAATGATGAACATGAAAGCGAAGCTGAAGAATGTAATCAAAGTAGGATTTATGTCCTGAGATATCTTTACGTGTCCTTGCAGCATTTAAAGTTGAAATTATCTTTGTTATTTGTGCCAAGCTGTATCATTTCTTTGGCATATCCTGTCCTATGAAATGGGAAGTGGTTTTCAAGACTTCCTTTTATAGGGTCTCTGTTTAAAATAGTTTGGGGTAGTTTTTTTCCTGCTCTAACTGTGATAAGAGAATCTAAACTCTGTTTACATTCTTCATCTCACTGACATTTTATCTGCAAGTGAAACTCTTTTTCTTTGAAAGGTAAAAATATCATCCTTAGATGAGAATAGCGTTTTACTAAGACATCTGATCAGACAATATTTTACTGCCAGTAAATCAAGGGAAAGTATGAACTCTGCACTTAGCAAAAAAGGATTCATATCTCTCAAGCTGCAGCTGAAGAAGAAACTTACTGCAGCAAAGTAGGATCAACTAAAACAGAAACAAGGATTTTGGCAGAAAATCAGGATGCTATGCAATAAGCAGTGTGTTCCTATCTCTCAGGACATGATGCAAAGAAAACAAAAGAAGAGCAAGAGAGAAGTGGGGAAGTGGAGGAAATACCTTCAGGGAATGAGATGTAGGACATGATATTTCTTTGTGGAACCACATAAATCACTTTTATTAGCCTAGCATAATTATTTCAAAGTTGGGGAAATGAGCCCTTGATAGGAAAATTATAAAAGGAGATTCTCACCTGGAGCTGCTCCTTTAGGAAGCAAGGCCGTCAACTGACTCCAAGACCCACGTGGAGAATATCCTCCTTCGAAGAAAGCTCTGAAATTATATAAAGTTACCAAGCTCACTGTGACACCAACAGCAGATTTGCTCCTTGCCTAACCTCTTTTCAGTCCCCAGTAGGATTAGCTTTCTTACAGCAAGCAGGTTACAGCAACTGCCAAAGCCACATTTCTAGCCTTGGATTCCCTACTCAAAGCCCCAGTTGACTCTTCACAGCTTTGAGCTCAGCCTGAAGTCCTGATGAGCCAGAGTTCACAGTGGCTCATCCTGCTGTGAGAAGCTGCTGTGAGGAGTTGTTCAGACAGGGACGACTTCTACTGACCACTTTACACTGAGAAATACAGAGTGAAATGAAAGCACCTCATGTCCACCACCCAGCTGCCTCCAGAAAATGTCTGAGATGAGGAGAAGAACGAGAATGCTGATGAAGAAAATTTTTTAGGGATAATGGTGATAATGCAGAGGATGAAGTATGAAGAGATATTTACCCCATGGATAGGAGACAGGACTGTATGTATGTCTGCATGTGTGGTAATTAATTTGAAAGGAAAGTATCAACCTCCTGAAGAACTCCTGCAGAAAGAATTGGCAAGTAAAGCATATAAGGGAAATAAGCAAGGTAGATTATTCAGGGGAAGGATGCTCAAAAAAAGCTGAGCCCACTCAGCAATGGGAATTGGAAATGGAGATCAAGTGGAAGAAGCGGCTCAAGAAATGAGATATGATAAATAAGGAAGGCTGAGGTGTATGAGCAACAGATTGTGATTCCATTAAGGCACATTATTTCTTCACACATTCTTCCTTGCTGACAGCTGTCTAATATCACAGAGGATTTTAGACCACTGGGATGGGGGAAACATATGGGAGATGATGACAAAAAATTAACGCACATGAGACTTGAGTCAAATTGACTGAATCACTGAATGCACAAAAGCACAAACTGAACATGTAGACTAGGTAATCAAGTCAATGACACAAATATTTGTCAAATCCACCAGGGCATCACAATTTTCAAGCTTGTATGTCACAAACTCAGGATAATCCAGATATTAGGGTGGATCTGGCGTCCCCAAGGGTTGAATAATAGAATGGAATAATGTGTAGCAGGATAAGTGGAAGATATGCTGTATTATTTTCAGGAGTAATATTTACATGTTCTTTGAGAATAAGAGAGAAAGGAAAACACAGTAGGTTCGCAGTAAGGGAAAGGAAAGGTTTTACTATCTTTCTTTCTGTTCTCTCAGAAGAATGAGGTATTTTAGGAAAGCCAAAGATGACCTGTTCCCCTGAAGAACAAGAAGAAAGAGAAAAGCAATTTCTTTAGACCTCCCCACTTTATTTTCCCATTCCTTTTGGACTTGGCTGAAGGGATTTCATACCTGGATGCATGAAGAGCCATGAAGTTTCTCTGGTGCTGAAGCATGGACTCAGTGATCTAAAGGTCTTTTTCAGTCTAAACAATTCTGTGATTCTATCAAACACTTTTGTTGCACAGCAACATTTTTTTTGTCTGAGTTCAAGACTGATGTATCAAAAGTTTTATCAGCCATCTACTCTTGACCTGGAGTCAAAAAGCATGGGAAAAACACAGGTGCTATAATATTACTTGGACTCTGTGAAGTTTGATCTAAAAGCTCTAATTTGTATCCTCTTTGACTTTCTTAGCTCCATCAGAAAGATATAAAATGCCAAAATGTCCTCTGTATGTAGCAGCAAAGGTAAGGTTTTAATTAGTTGTTTGCACTTCTGTGTTGTGGTGGGTTTTTGAGAAAGGGTACACCTTATTTAGCTGCCTTACCAGTGCAATTCTGCACCAGCACATCGCAAGTTTTGCAATGCAGAGCACCCAGGGAAGCTTACAAGTACATAAAAGGCAGGGCATTTATTAGCTTCTGACTCATAAAAAAGCATGGCTTGTTGTGAAACTGCAGATATATGAACATGGAAGTGCCAGTGGAGGCTCTTTTTAAAAGAAGATTAATAAGAGAAGAGTTATGGGGTTTTTCACCTAAAGAGCACCTGGAGAAAACTCCAGGTTGTTACTCAGTAGGAGCTTATGACTTGAGATGAATCCTGTGGGAGTGAGTCACACACATTAAGAAACACAGATTGGTTCCCTACACACTGTTTCACTGTGGAACTGAAATCCAACCTTCACCTGGTTTTGAGGCAGCAAAAAACAAAGGTGAAGCTTTTTTATAACTCAAATATAGCCTAGGAGATGGGTCTGCTGAGATGATAACTAGAAACTACAAGTTTCAGCCCCAGGTATTTCACTGGGTTTATGACATCTATTGAAATAAGGTTTGTTTTCCTCCATGTTAGAATCAAGTTCAATCACAAATAATCTAAATGAGGAATTGTCTTGTAATGACAGAATGAGAGGTAATCAGTTTAAAATGGCAGAGGGGAGATTTAAATGCGATGTTAGGAGGAAGTTCTTTGCAGTGAGGGTGAGGAAACACTGGAACAGGTTGCCCAGGGAGGTTGTGGATGCTCCCTCCCTGGAGGTATTCAAGGCCAGGTTGGACGAGGTCTTGAGCAACCTGTTCTAGTGGGAGGTGTCCCTGGAACTGGATGATCTTTGAACTCCCTTCCAACCTAAACCATTCTATGATTCTATGAATTGAATTATTTCACATCATTGTCCCCATATCTGTGGCAAAAGCATCGGTTAGCTACTTAACTGCCAGGCATATGTCAAATGACAGCTTGAGTGGATTTGTGTCCTGTATTAATCTATGTTTCCAGGCTTCATAAAGCTAAATACAAAAAAAAAAAAAAATCCAGAAATTAATTTGCCTGGGATGGAGTTGAGACTGATGCATACATCTCAGATCTTGAGATATGGTAGTAGTTAGTTGTTTTCTGAGGAATACCAACAAAAATGTAGAATGTTGAAGGTTGTATGACCCTTAACACTGTGGACAATGCATCAATTTTCAACCACACCACAGCAATACCACTGGCACAATGAGGTTTGCTCTTACCCCAGAAGGATTTTGTAACTTGATAAAAATCAGGAATCAGACTATTCCACTAGAGAAAATACTAATTCCAGATTTAATCTGTACTCTTGCATTTAGTATTTCAGCCCTTCCTCTCACTCATCCATCAAAATCACTTAAGCCATGCACCGCAAGTTGTGCAGCTCACAGGATGGATTTAGCTAGGGATGCATGACTCTTGAGACTTCCGGAATCTTTGGTGCATCCTATCTTCACTGGATTCCACACGGACAGGGAAACAGCATTCACATTGATCAGTCTATGGGAAATGAAAGAGCAAATCCCCAATGATAAATGTGAAAATCTTCAATGAGAACTATGGCATTTATTAATATTCTTCAGAGTCCAGGCTTACTGTGAAATCCACAATGCCTAAAATGACACAGGATCAATTTAGTAGTCTCTTCTTAGTGGTATACTCTCTCTGTGTTTAATAGAATGTACTATGAGTCTCTCTTGCTTTAAGTAATCTGGTTCTTATAATCAAAGTGATAATTCCTCACTCTCCTAGCCTGTATCCTGTCTTCCAGCTCCCCTTCCTTTGAAGTCACCTTCAGGTATACTCAAACCTTACTGTACTTGCAGTACCAGTGTCATGCTTAATACATCCTGGAGCCTGACTTTATCTTTGCGTAGATAGATAATTCTTACCATCTGTTCATCAAATCAGCATTGTCAGATGATGGAGTTCCACAACCCAAACTGGGATGCACATGTACTATTTGGTGCATTGGAGCTGGCCTCTAAAATATGATCTCTTATTTGGAAGTAAGCAAAATAAAATAGCTCCCCTTTGTCACTGTACTGTATCCTCATGTATACAATTCATTTAATTTTAAAGGGAAAAGTGAACCTAAGAATTTGGGTTTAAGTCTACTGAATTAATGCAAACAAACTTGTCAGTATTAGCAGGCTGTAGATTTGGAAAGGGATTTAGAGAGGAAATTGCCATCTGAGTAATTTCTATTCTTACAAACGCTATATATAACAGTCATGTTAGCCATGAAACTAACCCCACTATTAACTTGGCCATGAGATGATCTGATAGTCTGTGTTTTTTGAAGTGTGAAAGCAAAAAGCTTCCTTTGAACTAGAAATCAATGGAGATAACATTTCCCTTTTGCCTTGCTACAGCCTGGACCTCTAACCCCAGAGCTGGAACCTAGGACCAGGTAGTGGAAAGTCCTTGACTGGTGGCAGTGCAGAGAAAATCATCACCTGCTCAGTCACAAACAACACATAGGCTTACAGCACTGTTTGTTAAATAAGATCAGCTAATAGTTGCACAGCGGAGTTTCAAAGCTTCACAGCACAGCTAATGAAGGCTTTGTAGATGCCGTGTCCCTGCTGAAGCCTTGACCTCTGGGTTTAATATTTAATGTAAAAAATCTAATGCTGTTTGGACTCACCCAATTTTCAGAATATAAAGTAGTAGAATTGCTAAGAAATGAGCACAAATTTTGACCTCTAGACATGATCTCAACTTTATTTACACCATTTGAGATTACTTCATTAAGCTAGTAGACAAATATTCTGATTTGCAGGTACAAGACCAAACCCTGGATTGGAGTCCTGACTAAGTTTGATTCTTTGGTTCAGACTAGGACTTTGTGTTGTGGATTTATAGTGTGACTTAATGCTAATTGTGCTGTTGCCTCTAGAACCCCTAGCTGATGTCTAAACTGTCCAAAGCTTAGACTATATGGAAAGGAAGGTTTATTTTTAAACAAGATTTCTAACAATACTTCTCAGGGAATATGGCACAGTAAGTGATTTTTAAAATATCAACAAATGACAAAAAACAACCAAAGAAAAAAACCCAAACCCATATCACCAAATTATTTTTTTGCAATATCATTGCTAATGTTTTAGACAAGTTGAAATGAATAAGATTAAAGGGTAATAAAAAGATATATATTTTAATGAAGGGGTTCTAGCTCAGAAGCTAAAAAAAAATTTAAAGCTAAATTTGCACCGTAAAATCTTCTCCTTTGCTAGCAGTTCCTTATCATAGAGTATATGAAACCTTAGTTTTTCAACATAGATGCATATATGTATGTATGACTTTATATATAAGCATCCAAAGCCTTTAATTTTCTTATATTTCTGTGCTTCACTTTTGTAAGGGCGAGCTTATTCCAGTATGGTACTGATACTCTCAGGTATAACACTGAGTCATGAATGTTCCCCCTCAAAAATCTTCATATAGTCTCTGTCTTCTATTTGCCTAGCATGGGATCATGCTGCCAACAATGTCATGTATTGGGTACCCATAGAGGGTTCATCCATGACAATGCAATGCAGATACCCACACTACCTCTGTGTGGGATATCAGAAAGCAGCTGCTATAGCAAGACAAGTGAGGATATGAGTGCTGGTGAATCTTCCTTCAACGCTTTTCTACTCCCTTTCTCTTGACAAAGTGGGTTTGTACTGGACCACCAGACTGTGAACGATAGCAGCAGAGCTATAAGCATGGTGCTTACTTCTAGATCTGCACAGGTTCTCCACCTTTCAGTGGAGAGACTACTGAGCTACTGAGCAGGGAGTAACACTCCAATGTGCTACAGACATTTGTTTGCCTGAAAGACTCAGTGATACCCATGCTCTCCTGCCTTTTCACTGCCAGCTTGAGGCCTTAACCATCATACCTCTCACAAAAAAACCCCCATAGCATTTATCAGACAATGCTGCTCATGTGCATTCTCAGCAAGTCATAGTAGTTTAAGCCTGTACCCTTTTACCCTTGCTAAAACCCCAAATCGCTGCTTCGCTTCAAGGTACTGGAATTTCTTGTAGCAGAAGCGTATCTGATGGTGTCCTTCAGAAAGGCACTTCAGATTGCTTCCTTTATCCTGAGTCCTGTAGTGCCAGGATTTTTTCAGCATAGTAAAAATATTTCATTCATTATCAGGAGCTTAGTCATCTGATTCTTGGTGTTGATGCTGCCTTTCAGAACAATGGCTGGCTGCCACTCTCTGCTTCTGCAGGAAAGCTCTGCTCAGTAATCTTTGTGTGTTTCTCTCTCTCTCTTTTTAATATCCTTGGCTTTATCATGGGAATTGATTTTTTTTTTTTAAATGTCCACCTGGTATGTTTTCTCTTTGTTAGAAACAGAGACCAGGTGTTAATTTGTAGCAATGTCACTGACTTCAGATGATAACAAGCTCAGAAAGGATGAAAAATCAAAGTGCGTCCTGCCATGCATAGAAGAGCAAACCTGTGTGGGGAAAATGCTCTACTGCTGGAAAAAAAGTACCTAGAGGGCACACTACTCCTCCCTTACTGTGCCTTTATGTACCTGCTCTTATCCTGTTCTTAAAAGACTGGCAAGACCGAAGGACCCCAGGGGAAAAAACAGAGAACAGCCCCACAAAGCTGTGTCATGCATTAGTTGTGAATGAAACTAAACTAGGGCAGCACAGTTTTGATCACCTGCACTCCATCCTCTCTGAGCCTTTAGAGAAACCTCAGATCACATGTATCAGCTACCAGGAGCACAGCAAGAGGTAAGCTGAGCTGCCTTTGCACATGCAGACCAGCGTGGAAGCAAATAAAGAGTACTCTGATCAAAGTTTTCAGTGATGAGAATATGAAATATGGAAGATCCCTGTGTCTAAATGCACTTTCCTTGGCCTAGGTTTCAGCCCAATGCACTTACATGTGTAGGTAAAATTACCTCAAGGAGTTTTTGCATTGCTTTATTTCTCTGTGGATTCCCTTATGCTTGGAAAGGAAACATCCTCAGGGATCAGTCTTGGGACCAGTCTTGTTCAACATCTTTGTTGGTGACATGGACAGAGGCATTGGGTGCATCCTCAGCAAATTGGCTGATGACACGAAGCTGTGTGGTGCAGCAGACACACTGGAGGACAGAGATGCCATCTAGAGGGACCTGGACAGGCTGGAGAGGTGGTGCCAAACCACCACAGGTGGGCAGAAGCCAACCTCATGAGGTTCAACAAGGCTAAGCTCAGGGTCCTGCATCTGGGTCGAAGCAATCCCAAGCACAAATAGAAGGCTGGGCAGGGACTGGCTGGAGAGCAGCCCTGGGGAGAAGGACTTGGGTGTGCTGGTGGATAAGAAGCTCAACATGAGCCAGCAGTGTGCACTTGCATCCCAGAAAGCCAACCAGATCCTGGGCTGCATCAGGAGAAGTGTGGCCAGCAGGGCGAGGGAGGTGATTCTCTCCCTCTACTCTGCTCTGGTGAGACCCCACCTGGAGTACTGCATCCAGTTTTGGAGCCCCTATTACCAGAGGGATGTGGACATGCTGGGGAGTGTGCAGAGAAGGGCCACGAGGATGCTCAGAGGGCTGCAGCACCTTTCCTATGAGAACAGAGAGAGAGAGTTGGGGCTGTTCAGTTTGGAGAAGAGGAGGCTCCCAGGTGACCTGCTTGTGGCCTTCCAGGCTCTGAAGGGGGCCTACTGAAAAGCTGGGAAGGGACTTTTGAGGCTTTCAGGGAGTGAGAGGACTAGAGGGAATGGAGCAAAGCTGGAGGTGGGGAGATTCAGACCAAAGGTGAGGAGGAAGTTGTTGAGCATGAGAGTGATGAGAGCCTGGAATGGGTTGCCCAGGGAGGTGGTTGTGGCCCCATCCCTGGAGGTATTTAAGGCCAGGCTGGATGAGACTGTGGGCAGCCTCATCTAGTGTAGGGTGTGCCTGCCCATGTCAGGGGGGTTGGAACTTGATGATCCTTGTGGTCCTTTCCAACCCTGACTGATTCTATGATTCTATAAGAAGTATTATGATCATGAGCATAAGTAGAAATGCTGGATTGAAAATTGCTTCCTGAAAACTCCTTGGCCATGTTTATTAACAGCAGCCCTGGTGCTACATCTTGTTATTCTGTTCTCTCTAGTACGAAGGACTTGTCCAGAGTATCCTTGTGCTTCCTTGTCCATATGAAATATACAGGCCTGTAGCCATAGCTTGGGAACACAATGGTTAACCTTTACTGACTGAGCCTCACACAGCAAATCTGTAGTTTAGTTTTTTTTCTCTTTGGATGTAAGCCTGAGAAATCCTTAGGTACCCTGTGTACAGGACTGCATGACACACAGATAATGTGGCAAGCTTTCAGCAAGTGATCATCAAGGCTATTAAATGCCAATCAGCTAAGCTGAATTTATACTAAGTCAGCTTAGTGCTCTGTTGACAATGTTCCTCGTTACATGACTGATATAGCTACAAATAGTTCTTAAGCAAAATTCACTATTTCCTGATTTTTTTTTTTCTTATAAAATTAATGAAAGCCAGAGCTTTAAGAACTGGAGTCCAAACTGGCACTTTTATGTCAGTAGTCTATTCCCCCAAATTGTCCTGGCTTTCAAAGACATTAAAATGGCAACAAATCTCACTGAAGCTGGCGAATGTTCTTAATATTTTGGCATAGATTTTCACAGTTAAACGATTAACAGAGATATGCAAATTACTGATGATCCAAGATAGCTGCTTTATTTCTGCTTACACTTTTGATAAGAGGTGTCACTGTGGGAAGGAAATGAGTCACATGTTTCTAAAAGGCCAAGAGAGACCAATTTCTGAACAGTGTGAGTACATTCCTGGCAAGACCATGACAAGAAAATTAAACAGAATAACAGATCAAACATGCAGACAGATGAACTGCAGTAGCAAAATACAAGACATAAAGATGGACTTTCCCTCTGATATGATGAGCTGTGTGTTTCTCACAAAAACATTTACAGCAGAGTGGGTGACTTCCTGAGGCTCACTCACAGCAAAGCGAAGGGAATAGTACTGTGGATTTCCTGGTGATGTGATGAACCTGTTTACTTACTTTTAATGCAGAAATTTTTTTGTGACCCTTTCTCTGTGTGGAAGAAAGACTACCTGCTACTTCTTTTCTGCTGTTTCCAGCAAATTATTATTATTTGCTTATGCAACCTTAAAGAAAAAAACATTATAAGCCTTTAGAATTTGGCATTACCATGATGGAGCGCATCATGAAAAATTAAGTTCTGGACAACTTATGATCATAAAGGGTGGGAGGGAAAACTTGCATGCGCTGTAGTGTGTGAGAAACCTGACGCTAAATTTAGAGACACTATTAGTTTCACATCGTTCTCCCTTCAGATATGCTGCCTGCAAGTTGGATGAGACTGTGGCCAGCCTAATCTAGGGTAGGGTGACCTTGCCCATGGTAGGGGGGGTTGGAACTAGATGAATCTTGTTGTCCCTTCCAACCCTGACTGATTCTATGATTCCATGATTCTAAGCTCCCTTACCTAACTCTCATTATGGTCATGTTTTCCATGCAGGGGCCATGACTGAACAACGTACATGCTTATGTGCTTGCTTAGGTGTCATCTGTGTTAAAATCTATAGTTTTTTTTGTTTGTCCTGAGAATTTTATATTTAACACTTTCTGCATGTTACCCGAAATAGTTCTTTATATTTACTTCTGATATGACACCTTCAGTAGTTAAAGGTTCAAGGCAATTATTCTGCCTATTTCAGGCACATGATGGATATGTGTTTTGAATTCCATGACTGTTTATTTATCCTTTCTTCCAGTAAGAGTCAGTGAGTACTGCATTAAACCGACTGTGAAAGTGGTTCAAGGAATCACTACAGCTGGTTGTTCCAAAGCCTCAAAGCAAAAGTTCATATTCCAAGGAAAGAACTGCAAGAGCATTGTGCCTTCTGCATGCTCCACCTTTTCAGAAGCCAGGGAAATGTAGACATCTAATTTGAAAAAACAAAGCCAAAGTAAAGCCCTTCAATTCCTATTCTAGATGCAAGTTGAAGTTAATTACTAACAAATATTCCCCTTGAAGTCTGTGGATATGAATTTGTCAGCAGATGATGTCTCAGACATTGACCTCATTGCCAAGGTGAACTTAATCAACCCAGATAATTTATTGTTTATCTGATGGAATGCTGGAATGGAACTCTAATGGCAATCTTTTCTAATTCCAATGGCTGTGTAAATATCATAAAAACATACAATAAAAACATGGCTTGGTTCCAGACATGAAAATATTGTCCTTTGTGATTAATCAGATGAAGAAAAGGGGGAGACTCTGCTCTCAATGCTGAAAACAACCCAAACATTTAGTGACAGGAGTCTACACTAATGTTCATTTTCAGTACAGCGCATACTGTTTTATCTGTGTTAACATGCTCTGGAAGCCTTTAGTATGCTGCATATTGGTCTCTATCTCTGACTTTGATTGTTGTGCCTTTCATCCTGTGTCTTAGAAATGTTCCCCTGACATCAGATTTGCCTCTTAGAACAGTTCTTAGCCATAAAGTCCTGTTAAAGGAGGGCTGATAAAATAGAAGACAATCCAAATAAAAGAATACATTCAACAGCAGATAACAGTTAAGATATATGTTTCTTATCTCTACATTTCTTTTGCTGTGACTCATTTCTTCATCTTTTGGCCTGAGTTTTCCCCAAGCAAAGCTTATGGCGGTGCGCATTGTAAGTGACAGAAAATCCCCTGGTGGAATTTACCTTATCTGGCTTTTGATATCCATGCTATAAGCTTGTGTCTGAGCTAGTTTCTCATTATAGTCAACTCAAATAGAGTCAATAGAGTCTGGAGTATGACTGATCTGACCAAAAGGTCAACTGCTTTAGGATGAAAGGAATTAAACCTTAAAGTCTTTTGAGTTTTTTACCTTACCTCTATTGAATATGAAGAGGGCTTATTGCCAAAAATTTAGATACACAATCCCACACTGTATTGAAATGTATCCCCTCCCTCTTGACTGTAGTGGGTTGTTAGTCAGTCCTTTAATATACTGGGACTCTTGATCTTCTCTTTCTATTTTAAGACAATGTGCAAACAATTAGACCCCTCTGGATAGAATTAATTGTTGTTGTGTCCACAGATATACCACAGATAAACCTTGCATCTCATTTCACCATTCCTAACACAATGAACAACATCATACATGACTTAAAGTTCTTTAATATTGTCAGTGTGAAAAGAAGAATCACTCATATAAGTTTCATTAGTGGGAAAGTGAGGATAGCTTCACTTCATCTTTAGCAGTTAGGTTCATGATTTAGATACCTCTCCTGGAAAATTAATAGTCTTAACTTCACTTGCCTTCTCTTGATAGTGTCTGCAGGTAACTTAAAGCTGGTTCCTTTTGGTGTTTCTTTCGTTACTTCTGTTACCACTTCATGTTCTTGCTGGACAGCTCCTATTTCAAGGTGCAGCAGAGACAATGGGAACACAAAGAACACCCTGCTCAGGCTAATGATCCTGTTATTAAAAGGACAAGTAGATTTTTAGTGTAGTCTACCATGGCATGAAGAGAAATAGAGCAATACACTATGTGAACCATCCAGTGTCATACACTGCGGTACTTTCTTCCTTTACTTTTGCCTTTGTGAGTTTTGCCTAATTATTTGGGGGTTTGTAATCATTTTATCCAGAGTCAGGTGGATATCTGTTTCTTCAGACTCACTGAAAGTTCTAATTAGATAAAGTCTTACTCATCTGTGAATGCCTATCAGATAACTTTAACTTCAGTTGTGAAATTTGTCTTAATGTAAACAAATAGTTGTACTTTGCTAGTTGTGGTGGTTTAGCAGTTATCTGCCCTCCCCNCTCCCAGAGATCAAAATCCCTAAAGGGGGTTTCTAACCAGCCCTACCATCTTTCCCCTTTCCTCAATCTTATCTCACCATCTGTTTCATGCAGCAGATAGGTGGAGGTAGATTGGCCAGGGGGATTAGCAGCAGGAAAAGAAATTAGTGGAATTATTCAGATTCAGCTACAAAAGGAGAAAGCCATGCAGGAGCAGCCACAGCCCAGAGCAGTCAGAAACCCTCTGACTTATCTATATTTGGGTTACAACTCTTAAAACATTTTTTTTTCTTTCTCAGGAAAGCTATGAGTGAAATAGCACCATCAGTGCTTTCCTCTCACAGCCTATAGTCTAATTTCTCATTCAGATCCTCCAGTTAGTTCAAACCAGCATGCACAGAAAGATTTGCATAGATAAAGCACTGCCCCTTATAACAGAAAGGTTGGAAGATTAAGTGTGAGTGTACATTTGAACTTTGAGGAGTGGATCACAACGTAGACATGTGATGAAGTATTCACAGCAATGGAACAGCTGTGTAACAATATTTTCAATCTGAAATATGGCCACACAGGATGCAAATGCAAACCAGGCTGATGGAAGTCAAAATCCACCCCCTTCAGAGAACAACACAAAAACATTTTTGGAAGAAATGTTTCTGTTCCACTGTGAAGTGGGTGGTGGATGTACAATATGAAAATGACAGAAAAAAAATCCAGAAGGAACTGTCTACTGTACATGCTCTTAAGTGTACTAGTTATATATATATTTAATAGCGCATAAAGTGGGGACAAAATCATGCCTCTGAATTAGAGTGCATCAACCACATCAGGCCACATCTGGAGGAAAGATCTCGAGGCTAAATGAGAACATGTCTATAGCTGTTGCTATTATTATTGAGCCCCCACTGTGAGAACATTCTTTCTATATACTTTCCTACTTCAGATATTCCTCCCCAGTCCTCTTCTCTGTTTGAAACACAATGTCTGGATGGACTGATGGACTGTGCCAGTATAGCAGATCTTACAGAATATGTTATGTTGACACTCAAAAAGTTCTGAGAAACCATAATGCTAAAGTACAAGAACTGTATATCTCTATCTGTGTGAAGAAAATATGTAGAGAAAATAGGTATGAGATTAAAAAAGAAGACTACTCAGGTAAATCTTTGTGCTGGTTTGAGGCTAATTGGAATATTTCAATGAAGAAAATTAGATTATAGGCTGTGAAAAGAAAACAGTGGTGATGTCTACTTCACTCATAGGCTTGATGAGATGTACAAAACCAAGGATATAAACATAGATAAGACAGTCTGTCTGTGGAGTCTGTGGGTGTCTGTCTCTCACCCTGGCTTCTAGCTGGATCTGTCTAACCCATCTAATCATTCTGCTTCTAACACCCCTGGCCCATCCTTCCAACTCACCTTTCACATAAGGCTGATTCCGAGAAAAGAAAGGGGCATGGAAAGAAGGTGGAAGGGTGATTGGGAACCCCTTGTGGGAACTCTGATTTCTGGGTGGGGCATTGTATTTCTGTATTATTTTTAACTTCTATATTTCTGTGTATAGCTGCAAATATTTGTAATATATTGTCAGTGTCTGCTTGTGTATTGTGCTTAGATGTGAACATAAAGCTTCATTCCTCAACTTCCAGCCAGCTGAGTCTAGTCTGGGTGAAATTGAAAGTGTGTGTGAGGGGCAGGTAACTCCCAAACCATCACAATCTCCCCATGCAAGAAGAGCAAGACTGAAGAGAAACAGATTTTGCAGGCTCTATCACTGCAATACAATAGCCATATGTGACTAATAAAGGACGATATTGGTTAATAGCTAATCAAAATGGTTAATATTCTGTTACTTTATCTACAACATTTTTTTTTTTAAAGTTATTTGATAATATCATTTTTTGCTTAATTAGAGAAGCCTTCTATAAATCATTGCTGGTGGAAGCTGATAGACTACTGGTAAGAATGCTGGCCAAGTGGATTTAAAGATTTGTGAATATTTCCAGCCTTCTGTGAGAGATGTTGAATTTTAACGCGTTTTAGTTTGTGTTAATGTGGCTACTTAAAACTCTGCCTGGAAAAGTAAGAAAAAAAAAGAACTTGGGCAAATTCATGGACAACACATAATTAAGAACACAAAAGAAGGAAGAATATACCCTCTAGTGTGCCTAACAATTTGGCTGAAGAAGCTGAAGAAGCATGAGGTGAATGGGACACAGGACACACGACCTAGGTGGATTCCTCATAGGCTTCTGCTAATGTTCTGCAAGAAACAAACTGCTGAGCTAGGTTATTACGGCCAGTAAGGCTTTTCTTTTGTTGTAGTCTCATTTGCCATATTTTTCAATATTTTTGCATTCAAATTTTGAAGAACATTGCATCTGGAGTCCACTACAGTGCTGTCTGTCTGGCATACTACTGAAGGTATTGAAGGTATGTGTTGAAAGTCCTGGGGTACTGCATAAGTTCAGGAATGTATGTGCAAAGCTTACTGGGACAATCTGGAGGACAGCTTGGGAAGAGGAGCCACTCTCATTCAGTGCCATCCAGACAGAATCCCTCCCATGAACTGAGACCCACAGGCACATCCAGGCTGTTCTCTGGAGGGACAGAACAGTTGTTTCACTGCAAAAGAAATTCCAAGATTAAGTAACAGTTATGACATTTATGAAACAGACAAGGACACATCTCTGGGACCTGAGTCATCTGAGACCATGAACATAACTGAGATAGGTTCAAACTATGCTAGTCTGATGCACAGAAAGAAAAGATTCAGACAACTTGCAAAGGATTAGTCAATGATAGTGAAACAACTGAGTTCCCTCACCATTTAGCTACATGGGTTGGCATTTGGTTAAAATTGAGGCCTCTTTCTTCCATTGTCCTGCATGGTGCTGGAAATGAATAGGCTCCTGGGGTTGTGGCTCAAGGGGATAGAGCAAAACCAAGCCTCATACAAAAACCCAGCACAAAAATATGTGGCAGTTTAAAGGAAGAAGTGTTGAGCTGTCTTTATGGGCTGCCTCCATGTACGAGGCAGAAGAACTAAAGCAAATTCAGGTGAAAGCTTCAGCTCCCTCAGCACAAGCATAGCAGGGTGAGACTGAAGATGTTTCTAAATGCCTGAGTCAGCAGAAAAGGAAGCCAGAAGGCAAGGGACAATACAAGGCAGCACATGATGTCCTGCTCCTGTTTTTTCCTCAAATCCACACGTTCCAGTGACCTTGGAAAAGATGTTTTTTAAGTGGCTAGTATGATTTAATTGTGTACTTATCTTTACAAACATTATCAACGTGCTCATTTTACATGCACTCTTTTTGTCACAGAATCGTAGAATCAGTCAGGGTTGGAAGGGACCACAAGGATCATCAAGTTCCAACCCCTCCTGCCATGGGCAGGGATACCCTACCCTAGATCAGGCTAGACAGAGCCTCATCCAGCCTGGCCTTGAACACCTCCAGGTGTGGGCCCAACCACCCCTCTGGGTAACCCATTCCAGGCTCTCACCACTCTCGTGCTGAAGAACTTCCTCCTCACCTCCAATCTGAATCTCCCCACCTCGAGCTTTGCTCCATTCCCCCTAGTCCTGTCACTCCCTGATAGCCTAAAAAGTCCCTCCCCAGCCTTTTTGTAGGCCCCCATATGTCCTTCACAGAGACAATTTTCTGTATGATCTTGTGGCTTTGCAGAAGCATACAATTTTAAGGTCTGCAAATAAGCTTGCCTGGAGACAAAAGTTTTTTTTAATTAAGATGTTCTGTGAGGCCTCACAACCTTTAGAATTACTATGAGACTAGTGTTGTCAGTTGACTCAGAGAAAAGTCAGGGTGAGAATATTTGCTTCCTCATGTCTGATTTACTGCTCTATTTTTCAGACTATTGCTCTCTTAGGTTGGGAATGACAATATGTGTTTCAGCATGTTTTGAGGGAAGTAGAGGTACATCTCTGACTGTGACTACATATTCAATCTTAACTATACAGCTCATGATCCTGTCTTGGGAAAAAATTGCAGTGTAAGGAAGCCCTGATAGATCACTCTTTATTTCTCCTTCTCTCTTCTATAAAAAAAAAAAATAAAATTCTCTCTACAATGCTGATTGAATCTTTAAAATTGTCTGCTTCCTTCCTGACTTTATAGTTTCCTATTTGATGCATATTTGCTTTCATTTTTCTTTGTAGGTTGGAAAGCACTTGTCCTGTAACAGTGATAATAATTTGCAATAGATGTTAAGACCCTGTTGTTGCTCGAGTAACAGAGAAAGTAGACATTTATATAGTTTCAGGAAATATTTATTCAGGTTTCTTTCTTTTTCTTTTTTTTTTTTTTTTTTTTTTTTGAGTGCAAATGGTCATTTCTCTTCAGTAGGCTGAAGAGAGACCACAGTCAGCTTTGACCCAGCTTCAGTTAGAAACTTCACAGAATCACAGAAGGGACTTCAAAAGATCATCCAGCCAGAGCAGATGACACAGGAACATGTCCAGGTGGGTTTTGAATATCTCCAGAGAGGGAGACTCCACAATCCCCCTGGCCAGTCTTTTCCAGAGTTCTGTCACCTTCACTGTGAAAAAATTCTTCCTCAGGTTTCCATGGAAATTTCTATGCCTCAGCTTCCACCCAGTGCCCCTTGTCCTGTCATTGGGCATCACCGAGAAGAGCCTGGCTCCATCCTCTTACCCCTTTACACATTTATAAACATGAATGAGGTCACTCTTTATTCTCCTCTTCTCCAAGCTAAAGAGCCCCAGCTCCCTCAGTCTCTCCTCATAAGGAAGATGTTCCACTCCCTTAATAATTTTCGTGGTTCTGCACTGTATTCTCTCAAGCAGTTTCCTTAGGTTCTTCTTGAACTGAGAGGCCCAAAGCTGGACACAATATTCTAGACGTTGCCCCACCAGGGCAGAGTAGAGGTGGAGGAGAACCTCTCTTGACCTACTAACCACAGCCCTTCTAATACACCTCAGAATGGCATAGGCCTTCAGAGCACATTGCTGGCTCATGGTCAACCTTCCATCCACCAGGACCCCATATCCCTTTCCCCTTCACTGTTCTCCAGCAGGTCAGTCCCCAACCTATACTGCTACATGGGGTTGTTCTTTCCTGGTGCAATGTTAAATCATAAGCCAGGCTGGATGAGGCCTTGAGTGACCTGTTCTAGTGGGAGGTGTCCCTGCCTATGGCAGGGGGTTGGAACTGGATGATCTTTGAGGTCTCTTCCAACCTAAACCATTCTATGATTCTATGATCTGTGAGTCTGAAGGAGAAGAAATCTTCGGTCTTGTCCACTGAAGTTATTGTCTTACCTTAAAATTGCCTAGGACCTCTCAGAAAGAACACCTTGTTCTAACTCTGTACAAAAAAATAACATTTATCAGGGCCCTGCTGAAGCAAAGGTAGTGGTTTTCAATTAATCTTGCATTTGCATTGTATCTCTTCCTTCAGGACAAACATATTGAGAACTTTATGATGAATAACATTTGGCTTTTCAATTTAAAATCTCTACTCACTCTTTGTTGTTTTGAAGCACTATGTCCTTTGCTTTACTGTACAGGTCTTTGGTGGTAGAAATCCTCTCATTTAGCTGTAAGCAAAGCTTAGGCACAATTCTTTTACACGTACCTAGCTGCAAATCCTTTTCATCTAGTGTGTATATATGCTCTGTTTTAGAAAGGCACGAGGAGGGGGAAACCTGTGCACAGAAGGTTGTATTGTTATATTAGCAGGATTTTGACTGATTTTCAGATGCCCATTGAGTTTACTTTGGGTAGAAATGATAAAAATAGTACTTGGTACTTACAATATGGCACACTTACTGTTGCTGACATTAGATGTATAAGAAGCTCTGGAAAGAGCCCTGAATCAGCTTACCCAGTGATAATTACATTCTGATGGTATATACCCTGGTTGTTAACCCTAACAGTCTGTACTATTGCATCCTGTACAGCGAGACCTGAGGCAAACTGAGCTTTCTGAGCTGGTTCTGGCCACCTCAGGATTCTAGATCACTTCACTCATATTTTTCTGGTCAATTTTGCCCTAAGCAGGGTTAAGTGTGCACTGTGTACTTAATAGGTTTTGGCAGTTGAATGTTCTGCAATTGTATTTCTACATAGCCACAGTAAGAGAGCATTGCTGTTAAACATGTTTTAGTGCTTAAATCCTTGCAGTCAGTTGCACTTCATGGAAATCAAGTAGCAGTGGGTCAAAGTAGCAAAGTAACAAAAAAATCTGTGTTTCAACAATCTTCTCATTCCTCCAGTCCAAACAGAGTGAACTGGATGGCTGGATTTTAGTTATTTTGCAACATTACATCTAACATGAAATGAAGCTGAGGCGTATGATTCTATAATTGTATTGTATAGCATTTTTAAAGCTTGGTTTTGAAGCTGGATAATTTACTCTGGTTCATGTTTCAAAGTAATTTGTGTTCCAGAGTGATATTTTTAAGTCACAGAATCACAGAATATTAGAGGTTGGAAGGGACCTCCACAGATCATCCACTCCACCCACCCTGCCAAAGCAGGATCGCACAGGGTACTCCACACAGGAATGCATCCAGATGGGTTTTGAAAGTGCAGAGAAGGAGACTCCACAACCACTCTGGACAGCCTGATCCAGTGCTCTGTTACCCTCACTGTGTTTCTCCTCAAGTTGAGGTGAAACCTTTCATGTTCACGTTTGTATTCATCGTTCCTTGTCTTATTACTGTGAACCACTGAAAAGAGATTTGCTCCATCCACTTGACACCCACCCCTTAGGTATTTGTAAACATCAGTAAGATTCCTGCTCAGACTTCTCTTCTGCAGACTAAACAGCCCCAGGGCTCTCAGTCTCTCTTCATAGGGAAGATCCTCAAGACTCTCAGTCTCAAGGCTCTTCATAGGACTCTCTCCAGCAGGTCCCTGTCTCTCTTGAATTGGCAAGCCCAAAGCTGGACACAGTATTACAGGTGTGGTCTCAGCAGGGCAGAGAGGGAGAAGAACCTCCCTAACACTACTGACCACACTTTTCTTGATGCACCCCGGGATGCCACCGGCCCTCTTGGTCACAAGGAAATATTGCTGTCTCATGAAGAACTTGATGAAAGACTTCACACTTTGTGTGTGTATATATATATTTTTTTTTCTTTTTCATTTTTATTTCTTAGTTTTTCTCTTTATTTCCTCATTTTTCCCACGTGTGACTTGCTCTTCTTCAGCCAACATGGTGTGCTGGTATGGATGTCTGGTTACTGCTCCAAGCAGAAGCGACAAAGGGTTGGCTGATTTCAATGCCAACTCTACAATCCAGTTTTCTTTTTTTTTTTTTGTTTAATCTCCCTTCTCCCTCATCTTCCTCCTTTCCACTCCATCTTCCTATTTCCCCCCATCTTCTTCCTTTTCTCTCCACCTCCTTCCTTTCCTCTCATTTTCCTCTTTTCGCCTCCCTCCTTTTCCTTTCCATCTCCCTCCTTTCAGCACCACCTCCCCTTTCTCACCATATCTGCCCCTTTCTCACTCCACACAGCATTTTCCCCTTTTTTTTCCCCCAAACCCAGAGCACCTGGGTTCTGTTGGAGTCTCCTCCCACCCCAGGTGTGACCACTTTGCCCTCTCTGCCCACTCCCCTTTATAATCTGCCCCTGGAAAGGCAGAAGCCCCAAGCTTGCCCAGCTGGGCAGAGTGATCCTCCTCCCATCACCACTGGTGAGTCCTCATGGTGCACACTGGGTGAATGGTGGAGGAGACCAAAAGGCCAGGGGGCCTGGTGGCCCCCTGGCTAGGCAGGGTAGAGATTTAATCATCACTTATGAGAGTTGATCTATCATCACTTATAGGTGATGGTTGGGGAGGTGTGGGCTGATGTTTGGCAGGATCATTTATTTATTCACAGAGGAATACCAATCAGCCACAAAATTTGCAAATTGTTTTTGAATTTGTCACTTTCAGTTGAAAAAAAAAAAAGACAAAAAAGATTGCTCACTTTTAAGACACATTTAATTAAAAAAATGACTAATTTTATTTGTAAAACCCTCCACGGATGATATATTCCAGGTTGAAAAATATTTCTCCTAACTTAAAGTTATTTGAGAAGGAGGATGCTTTGTCTGGATTGAAAAAACCCAAACAAACACAACCCACACACAAAAAAAAAAAAAAATNAAACACAACCCACACAAAAAAAAAAAAAAAAAAAAAAAATTAAAAACAAAGCCAGAAAAACTTTTATTAGCAAGGGTTTGGGTTTTTCTGTATAAATTTTGGGGTTGGTTTTGGGGTTTATTTGTTTCTTAAGCTTCCTATGAAAAACTGAATTGCCTTTACAGGTTCATTCTGCTTTCCTACACTGCCTTTGCATGAACTTCTGTTTACTTTTTATATTAATTACTCTAATTGGAAGATTGTATTAAAATTTGTGAATTTTTTTCCTTACACTAGGAAATTTGTAGATTCAGTCAGGATTGGGAGGGACCACAAGGATCATCTAGTTCCAACACCCCTGACATGCCCAGGGACACCCTACACTACATCAGGCTGCCCACAGTCTCATCCAGCCTGGCCTTAAACACCTCCAGGAATGGGGCCCCAACCACCTCCCTGGGCAACCCATTCCAGGCTCTCACCACTCTCATGCTCAACAACTTTCTCCTCACATCCAATCTGAATCTCCCCACCTCCAGCTTTGCTCCATTGCCTCTAGTCCTCTCACTCCCTGATAGCTTAAAAAGTCCTTCCCCAGCTTTTTTGTAGGCCCCCTTCAGTTACTGGAAGGCCACAGTAAGGTCACCTGGGAGCTTCCTCTTCTCCAGACTGAACAGCCCCAACTCTCTCTCTGTCCTCATAGGAAAGGTGCTCCAGCCCTTTGATCATCCTTGTGGCCCTTCTCTGGACATGCTCCAGCATGTCCACATCCTTCTTGTAATAGGGGCTGCAAAACTGGATGCAGTACTCCAGGTGGGGTCTCACCAGAGCAGAGACAAAGTAGTTTTCTTTATTTGTAAGTGAAACTGCACTTCCAAAATCCTTTGAATATTATCTGAGATTCTGTATTATTTTCAAAGCTTCCGGAAATTAATTTGTCCCTTTTACAACATCCCAAATGTTTAAGAGCAGAAGGGGAGAATCACCTCCCTTAACCTGCTGGCCACACTTCTCCTGATGCAGTCCAGGACCTGGTTGTCTTTCTGGGCTGCAAGTGCACACTGCTGGCTCATGCTGAGCTTCTCATCCACCAGCACCCCCAAGCCCTTCTCCTCAGGGCTTCTCTCCATCCAGTCACTGCCCAATTACATGAAACAAAAGTGATACAGCCCAGGGTTGTTCTTCATATTCAAACTGGAATGAGAAGTGGAAAAAACAGATGTGATGTGAACTGAACTGGAAGAAAAGTTGCAGTGGACATGTACGGAAAACTTGAACAGAATTCAAAGAAATGAAGACTTGAAAGAAGCTTTAAGCCATATCTTGTCAAATCAGGCTGATTTTTATAATAAATATACTTAGTCTCATGATCTAAACATGATCTCACCCATACGTATTTAGGGAAGATGGAACTGACATTTTGCAACAGATTCAAATGTTTTGCTTGGGCAGTATTTGATTGGTCATTTGCACGACTGCTGGCTAGGTAGGACCACTAAACCTAGCATAAAGAGTTATCAAATATGCAAATCTGCTATCAACAGAAACCATCCAAAATTCAAGAACATTATTACGCTGAAATTGGGTCATTTTGTCATGAGAGAACTCTGAGATTATATCATTTCCTGACATAAAAAGAAACATTTGCATTCTTTGATGATAGCAGAGTTGATTGGTTTCAGAGCACTTCAGCATTATGGCATGCCAGTAACATGAGGACATGTCATTAACCCTGTAATAAAAGAGCCAGCCTTGATGAAATACAACCTTCTAGAAACTGATTGTAAAACGAAGAGTTCACTTACTGTTACTTGCCTCTTTATGTAGCAAGATATTTTAGGGGCTGTATTAGTTGTTAATAATGCTTCTTTCTGACTTTAAAAAAGACTTGTTTAAAGTGAAGGCTAAACATATATATTTTCAAGAAATGTCTGCAGAGAATATATTGTAAAACCTCAAATCCAAAGAAATGCCAAATATAGCATTGTAGGTGTGAGATCTGAAATCAGCTTATAAGAATAACAAATCACTCTCTCTGTGAAGAACTTCCTCCTAATATCCAGCCTATACCTCCTCTGGCACAACTTGAGGCTGTGCCCCTTGTTCTGCTGCTGGTTGCCTGGGAGAAGAGACCAACCCCACCTGGCTACAACCTCCTATCAGGCAGTTGTAGACAGCAATGAGGTGATCCCTGAACCTCCTCTTCTCCAGGCAAAACAACCCCAGCTCCTTCAGTCTCTCCCAAGAGAGCTCGTGCCTCAGGCCCCTTACCAGCTTTGTCAATGGTTTGGGAGTTACCTGCCTCCCCCCGCCCCACTTTCGAATTCACCCAGACTAGACTCAGCTGGCTGGAAGTTAAGGAATGAAGCTTTATATTCACAGCTTAGCACAATACAAAAGCAGATATTTACAATGTATTGCAAATATTTACAGCTAAGTGCAGATATATGCAAGTAAAAAGTAATACAGAAATACGATGCCTTCCCAGAGATCAGAGTTCCCCAAGAGGGGTTCTCAACCACCCTTTCACCTTCTCCCAACCTTATCCCAGAATCTGCCTTACGTGTAAGACCAGAGTACCTCTGTCTTCTCTATATTTATGTTCCTGCTCTTGTACGTCTCAGTGAACCTATGAGTGTATTAGACAGCACCATAATTTTTTTTTTCACAGCCTATAATCTATTTTTTCTCATTAAAATATTCCAGTTAGCCTCCAACCAGCACAGATATGAACTTTGAATTTTGATGGCATTTAATTTTCACCTGTTCTAGGAGAATTTCTTTCCCCGCATATATCAAAGATTAATATGAAGAAAGCTAAGACTCAATCTTTTCTTCTGTGAGGTGAGTTAGTCACAATTATGCAATAATGCTTGTTTTGCCACAAAACAGATTGCTCACATTTTTGGTGAGAGGGAGATTAAAATATAACAATTGACTTCTTAAGGCGTTTAGGTATAAGTCTATTAATACTCAAAATAAATCAAAATAAAGTAATGGTTACTTCAAAACAGATTGAGTTTTTTTTGTCTGCAATTTGAAGAGAGGGGAGGTGGGTGCATGACCTACAGCCTGCTGTTATTCTTCAATAATTTAATGGATCTAAAGTCTTTGGATTCTCAAACTCCTTAATTTTACAGTATTTTACAATGTGATGTCAAATCTCTTGGGAAGCCTAGCCCAGATGAACGTGATCACACAAATGAAAAGGTGCCTCTATATTTTTATTTACACAATGTGTCTCAACCAAAACTCTTCACAGCTACATAAGTGTTGTTCTAAAACTCCATATTCTAAGGCATTTATTTCTATTACTGCCTATTCAAAATAATATGTGCCCTTTCTGACACTGATGACTGATCCATAATTGTATCATAAATTTTTTAATAGCTAATTTTTTTTTCCAAACAATTGATCTTAATGGGCTAACCATTCTGACACTGTCTCTAATCTCAGCTGAAGAGAGGAAGAAAAAAAATTAAGCTTAATTTTCTTCCTTCTGCCAGGCATATTCAAGATACAATCAGATTGGTGTTCTTTCAATTAATATTGGCTCTGCACTGGTTTGTTGTTTTTTTTTTTTTTTTCTCCTCTATTTGCAGGTATTAATGAATAAATTTAATATCTGAATCACAGGTTTTAAAATTGGCTAAAGGAATAAATGTATAGCTGCATTCATAAATATATATCAAAGCTATGTATTCTACCTTGGTGTGCATGCAAAATTTCCATTACCACTAATGGGAGATAATGTGGGCGTTTTGAAGGTTTCCATGTAGTATCCAGTAACATGACCTTTTCCTACTACTCCTGTCTTCCCTTCTTTGTACACTGCTTGGTGTCGTAACCCAGCATTTGAATTTTAGTTGCAGGAAATTTACAGAAATCAATAACAAAACATATACCTTTCTCACAACAGAAAGATTTTTCAAGACATGCAATGGATAGCTCTGTACTAGAAGAACAAATATGGCAAGGGCACTAACCAAAAGCATGTTTGGCCAGATGTAGATGCCTAACTTGCAGACGCCAGTGTTTAAGCAGATGAAGGCCTCCCAAATTTCTGTTCCGTGGTTAAGACCACATATAATAACAAAAAAGAGCCATAGAGTTATAGAATGGTTTAGGTTGGAAGGCACCTCAAAGATCATCCAGCTCCCACCACCCACCACAGGCAGAGACACCTCCTACTAGAACAGGTCACTCGAGGCCTCATCCAACCTGGCCTTCAACACCACCAGGGAGGGAGCAGCCACAACCTCCTTGGGCAACCTGTTCCAGTGTTTCACCACCTTCACTCTGAAGAACTTTCTCCTAACATCCAGTTTTAGTCTCCCCTCTCCCAGTTTAAACCCATTCCTCCTCATCCTGTCATAACAAGACCTTGTGAATAGTCCCTCCTGTAGGCCCCCTTCAGATATTGGAAGGCTTGTATAAGGTCTCCTCGAAATCTTCTCTTCTCCAGGCTGAAAAGCCCAAATTCTCTCATAGCGTGTCCTCATAGCAGAGGTGCTCCAGCCCTCTGATCATCTTTGTGCCCCTCCTCTGGACTCTCTCCAACAGTTCCACATCCTTCTTGTGGTGGGGGCTCCAGAACTGCACACAGGACTCCAGGTGGGGTCTGACTGCTAATAACATTGTTGATAGTAACAAAGTGATGTTGACACCACGGTGGTTGTGCAGGAAGATGTCCATGCAGCAGGAAAAAAAATGTTAAAAATAGATATTAGCTTTTGGTAAGAAATGACATCAAATGAAAATTCCTCTGTGTTAGTGAGTTGTTCACAATTTTTATTGCCAATACTCACATAAAAGCCTTTAAAAATCTCTAATTTTCTTCATACATCCCAAATGGCATGTCTCTCTGGGTGTTCACTGCACCTAGTGTCAGGAAGTCATTGGAGCGTTCAGAACTTTAATCTGTATGAGAACCAGAGACAAGGCAATTCCCTCATTTTGTCAGTATCTGGTGGTTTTCTTGCGCTTAATGTTACCTTCTTGCTTTTCAGCTTTCTTGGAAGAAAAACTACGACAGTGAGAGAAGTTGGTGAGATGATCCCCTTATAGTGGGAAAACTTGCTGCCACATGTTCTACAAGCCCATTTCAGAAGCCAGCTGTGCTCCCACTTCTGCTGTGATGTGTGTATAGTATGGTGACAAAGGAAGTGCCAAGCAGCTTAGTCAATGAGAATAGCATTATTGGGTTGTTGTGGTTTTTTCCCTGCTGTGAAATGGGCTACAGGAAAATTATTTAGAAGAAATATCTAATAAAAAAAATTAAAAAAAAAAAACAAACACCCCACACCAACCACAAGCGAAAAACCCAACACAGACCCAAAACAAACCCAACAAACTAAAAGGCAAACCAATAAGAACTTCTTTAATAACAGGTGAGTTTGTCACTGGTGTGTACACTCACCTGCTCTCTTATTGCGTGTCCCAGTTATTAAAGTGTCATCAGAAAGGGGCATGAGGGTATGTACTTGAAGAGGGTGGGTGGAGGTTCCAGGTGGTTTCCATCCACAGGCTAGTTTCAAATGTAAAGTTTTGGGTACCCTAAATACATAGTGTGCCCTGTGACTTCTAAACAACTTTGAATGACAAATGGGCTTATTCCATTATTCTTCAAGACAAGCAAATTTCCTATCAACTGGTGATTAATAATCTCAGGATCAATTTGCAACAGAAAAAAATTTGCAAATTATATAAAACACTGTTAGCATTGTTTAAGATGAAAAAGTATGCCTCCTACTGAAATTGCCAAGGTTTAGGTCTGAGCCAGACACAAAATGAGTGACAGATGCTGTCTATTAACCCTTAATCCCTTCCCAAAGGGGAAGAGACAGGTAATAAAGGAGAAATACTTATGGATTGGAAGAAAAAAATAAAACAACTTTAATGGAAAAAAACAACAATAAAATGAAATATATGCCAATAGACACAAAACCAATATAAAATCCAAACACCCTCGTGGCATTTATATCACTATCAGCACTGATGCTGAGTTAGACACAAGGAAAGTCCCAGACTGGACTCATTGGCAGATGGGAAGCAGATTCAGGAGCTGGGTTCTGGAATGAGATTTGTGAACTCATGGGTCAGGATCAAAGACAAAATGAATGCAGTCCTCCTTGGATGCTGAACATCGAAGAAGAGATCTTGGCCCTTCTAATCCCTCAGTTTTATATTGATTGTGATGTATTTGAAATGGAATCCATTGGTGGTCAGTTTAGGGTCACCTGTCTTGTCCCCTCCTCCCCACAGGTACAGCCTTTTACTTTCTGCACCCCTGATGTGGTACATGAGACTGGGCAGTGACCGTGGTCTCTACCAGAGCAAGCATAAGCAAGAATCTTTCTGCACACCAGTCCTTGGTACTAAGTCTTCAAAAAACCTTACTGTTAGCTTCAGAAAGTGCAGTCACTTAGAAGTGACAGAGCTGAAAAGTAAAATCACCAGACAGAACTAGTTTAGTTCTAACTCAAACTAGGACAGAAATGTTGAGGCACTGATTGTGCATAGAGAACCAAGCAAATGTGAAAAATTAACTTAAGCCTTTTTGGTTCTAATAAATCTTCAGGCTGTGGTTAAAATCTGTTGTGAGGTAGTAATGGATTGTTTTATTTATTAAAAAGACAGTGAAAGTATTTCTGACACCGTCTAGGATTGATGTTTACGTCTCTATTAGATACAATAAAGAAGGAATAAAAAATTAGGAGAAAAACACAGAAGTGATGATAGAAATATTGAAGTAATGTTCCAAAGGGTAGAATGAACAGCAGTGTATGAAAGCATCAGTGGAAGAGGTGCTGGTGCAGTGATAAACTACATAATTTATATGAAGAGCTGCCAAAGGAAGACGGCATTATGATAGAAAACTTCTTTATTTGGAGGAGTTAACTGGAGTTTTAAACCAGAAGAAAAAAATGGTCACATAACTTCTTGTTTGCTTTGGAACTGTGCCTGGCTCTGGTCATTTCACGGTCATCCTCGGGAATTAAATATATTTTTGCTCATAAGAGATAGACCTCATTTCCTCATGAAATCTTGAGCTACTGTGGCATCACTCTCCAGGGGAACATATGCAAACAAGTTGCAGTAGTCTCTTGCCTACAGTATTGTCATATTTCATTTGGAAAATTATATGAGGATATTTCATAAAGAAGAATACGGTCCTTGCATTCCCCTATGTGAATTGCATGCCAGAGTGCTCCCATTAGACATCAAATGAAAAACATGTCCAAGAGATAACATGCATATATATATTCAATATCTCAACATTGTTCAGCTTGAAGTACCTCAAAGTCTTAATGTGTTCTCTTGGATGGAGATAGATGTTAATGTCAGGAATCATGTTGAAAGGATTATGCTGATATTTTATATACATAACTAACAGATTTTTGTGTTGCTGCCTGTGCTCTTTAAATGCTGAGGAAATAAATAACTTGGGTAGAGGATGTGATGCCTTTTATTGGATTATAGTGTATGATGTGCTGGGACCAAATATTGTTTTAATGAATATAAAATATTTCCAGTTCTTCAAGTCTGCATCAATCACTTCTGATTCCATTGGAACATTTTCTTTCTGCCTCTTGCATGAGCACTTCTCCTGCCCTGGGACAATTTTCTCAGCACAGAACTAACTCCTGATGATTCATTTGCAATGTAGGAGATGATCCAAACGCCCACACCTGCTTTGGACACATTCAGTGATCTGCATTAAAGATGAAATTACATTTATTTGTTAGAATCACAGACCTTGATGATCCCTTTGAAGACTCTGAAGAAGGGGAAGTGCTCTACCATTGCTGCTGAAGCAGTGTTTTATGCCTTCAGCAGAGGCTCCAGTAGAGTATTAAAAGATATCTGGAGGAAACCCCTTTGAGATGATGATAATGATTAAAGTCCATTCCACAGTAATGACTTTGGAATTTCTTGGGGTAAAGGATCATCAAGATAGATAAAGATCAACACTGTCAATGCCAGGAAAAAGGACACCATACAGCAACAAAAACTCGTCTCCTACATGCGTTATATGACAGCTTGTTGAATGCTAAATAATGTCTAAACATGCTTAGTTCTCCATGGCAAAAGTGAATTTGGATTCACTTTTAAAGAAGGTAGGATTTTCACTGTAAGCAGGTCTACAAGAAAATTCATGGTCTGAAGAAAAACATTTAGTCAAAATTTCATGTGAAGTAGCATGTGGAAAAGGGTCTAAAACAACTCAAAATGTCAGAGAGCCTAACCCTGTCCATTGTGAGTCACAAAATCACAGAAATATTCAGGCTGGAAAATACCCTCAGCATCATCAAGTCCAACCAATAAGCATAACTCTACAAACTTCACCCCTAAACCATATCCCCAAGCACCACATCTAAATGACATTTAAACACCCAGGGTTGGTGACTCAACTACCTCCCTGGGCAGCCCATTCCAATATCTGACCACTCTCTGCAAAAAAGATTTTCCTAGTGTCAAGTCTAAACCTACTCAGTCACAGCTTGAGGCCATTCCCTCTTGTTCTATTGCTAATTACCTGTGAGAAGAGACCATCACCAACCTCTCCACAACGTCCTTTCAAGTAGCTGTAGAGAGCAATAAGGTCTCTCCTCAGCCTCCTTTTTTTTTCAAAGTAAACAGGCCCAGCTACTTCAGTCACTCTTCAGATTTATTCTCCAGTACGTGTCTTGCCTCATGAGAGGTTACATATTGTCTATTTTGAACAAAAGACAATGAAAAGTGGACATTAAAAGCCTCATTTTGTGGTATGTGTTTACCTGTATTGCATTTTTCACTTTATGTTTTTCAGTTTTGAGTGCTTGCCTTTGCAATGTCAGGGTTCTTTCAAAAGGGCATCTGTGCATGAAGGAGGAAGAGTCTATCTTCCTAGGTTTTTAATTAAGAAAATAAGAAAAAAGAATCAAAAACAAATTCCATCAGATAGCAACTGGGTGGTGTCCACACATCCCCGTTACAGACTTGGTAATCGTAAGATCCGCTGCACAGACTTCTTGCCTCTTGAGATAATTGCTGGCTGAAGTTCTCATCCTTTCTGCTGAAAAGCACTAACAGACAAAGAAATGTATTTTCCAAGTGGAGGTGTACAGAACACTTGCTGGTAAATGTGAGGTGTAGGACCTGTGGAGCTTCAAATATACCTGTCATAGAATCATAGAATCATAGAATGGCTTAGGTTGGAAGAGACCTCAAAGATCATCCAGTTCCAACCCCCTGCCATAGGCAGGGACACCTCCCACTAGAACAGGTCGCTCAAGGCCTCATCCAGCCTGGCCTTGAACACATCCAGGGAGGGAGCAGACACAACCTCCCTGGGCAACCTGTTCCAGTGTTTCACCACCCTCACTGGAAACAACTTCCTCCTAACATCCTGTTTAAATCTTCCTTCTGCTGGCTTAAACCCATTACTTCTCATCCTGTCATTACAATACCTTGTGGATAGTCCATCCCCAGCCCTCCTGTAGGCCCCCTTCAGATATTGGAAGGCTTGTATAAGGTCGCCTCAACGCTTTCTTTTCTCCAGGCTGAAAAGCCCCAACTCTCTCAGCCTGTCCTTGTAGCAGAGCTGCTCCAGCCCTCAGATCATCTTTGTGGCCCTCCTTTGGACTCTCTCCAACAGTTCCATGTCCTTCTTTTGTTGGGGGCTCTAGAACTGCACACAGTACTCCAGGTGGGGTCTGATGAGAGCAGAGCAAAGGGGCAGAATCCCCTCCCTTGCCCTGCTGGCCACACTTCTCTTGCTGCAGCCCAGCACACAGTTGCTGTCTGGGCTGTATGTGCACACTGTTGGCTCATGTTGAGCTTTTTGTCAACCCAGACCCCCAGGTCCTTTTCCTCAGGGCTGCTCTCAGCCACTCGCCACCAAGCCTGGACTTGTGCTTGGGATTGCAGCGACCCAGGTGCAGGACCTTACTCTTGACCTTGTTGAATTTCATGAGGTTGGCCTGGGCACATGTCTGCAGCCTGTCCAGGTCCCTCTGGATGGATCCCTGCCCTCTAGCAAGTCGACTGTGCCACACAGCTTGGTGTCATCTGCAAAAATCCTGTCCCATTTTATCTGAGTGGTATTTGTCCTGATATGTGATGTCACACCTAACTTCTAAACTCTTGCTAAGCTGAATTTTGTCCATTTTGAATTGGACTGGATCCTCCTGCACAGAGCCTGGGCTTAGCAATCAGCTGGTAAGACACTGAGTTCACACACAGAGAGGAAGAGAATTCCTGGCCTCGAGAGCTGGCAGCAGGCAGGGAAACACAACCAGCGTGGAAGGAATTTTTAAGCATGTAGCTGCCAACTGTCTCAGCTCTTCTCTGAGGGTGGACAAACTCAGGAACTTTTTGGAGAGGCTAAGAATGAGCGCAAAGTCATGCTTAGTCCAGATTTCACTTTCCACTTGTTAAGTTTTGAGTATCTACCACAAAACCTATTACAGTCAGTGCTATTCTAATCATACATTGGAAAGTTTTTGTTTTTCTGAGGTGGACAGTGAGTGAGCTCTACCTCTGAGAAATGTCTTTTTGAGGAATTGGGTGAGGTATTTTGAATGATCATCTCTCTTAAAATTCATCCTAAACTAAAATTCATCCTAAGAAAACTTTTATTCTGAGTGGTTACAGTTTGACAGAATTTTAAGCCACTGAAAATTAAAATTTATCAGGAGCGTTGGTAAATTTCAAATGTAGATGGTGTGAACACCTCCGTTAACAATACACACAAAAATTCAACAGCTAGCTGAAGAAAGTGAAACCCATGTATTAAGAGTGTTGGGGCATTAATATGCATATGGGGAGAGAGAGAAAAAAAATGAAATGCTTCTTTCCATATTTTTTAACGAGACAGGGTCATATATTAGCAAGAAGAACAGGCATGCTTAAGAAATTAAACAGAACAGAAATAGGAACAACTGTGGCTTTATATATTCCCTTGACAAATCTCTTGAGTTTTTATGCCTGTGTAATCCAGCTCCTGTCACAGTTTTCTGCCATGGCATCTTTCAGACAATTGGTTTTGTGCATAGTTAATAGCCTGATGCTGCTAATCTCTCATTTCTGCAGGAGTAAACTCAACTGCTTCTATCTGAGTGCTTACAATTATTATTTTTTTTTTTAAGGACATAATTCTGATGGCTTAATGTTAAAGTGGGAGATTCAAATTTTAAGATGATGCTTTATCTTTTATATATTCCAGGTGGTCTAGAAACAGGGCAGTATATGGACAGCATTTTCCATCTTGTAGAAGACAACTAATAGCATTCAAATGTGGTATTTCCTGTTTAATTAATTAGTCCAATTTCCTTCACCTATATTAGTAGGATTAAACGTAATAGATGTAGGTCAACCCAGTCTTCCATCTGTGGAGAGGGTGACTTGTTCCCACAGAGGACAGGTTTGTGTTGCAGAACAGTTAGCCTCCCTGTGGAGCTGCCTATTTTTCCCTGTTAATTACAGAGGAGGGTCTAGATGATTGGTGCACACCAGGTGCATGGATTTCAGATGGATGTACCTAATGGAGATCATAGAATCATAGAATGTGGAGCTTCAAATATACCTGTCATAGAATCATAGAATGATTTAGGTTGGAAGAGACTTCAAAGATCATCCAGTTCCAACCCCCCCGTGCCGTAGGCAGGGACACCTCCCACTAGAAGAGGTCGCTCAACGCCTCATCCAGCCTGGTCTTGAACACCTCCAGGGAGGGAGCAGCCACAACCTCCCTGGGCAACCCGTGCCGGTGTCTCACCACCCTCACTGTAAAGAACTTCCTCCTAACATCCCGTTTAAATCTCCCCTCTGCCAGTTTAAACCCATTCCTCCTCATCCTGGTGATGAGACACAGTGGCTGCAAATATCTTCCTTCTTCTTCCTAGCATGATATTACATAGACATGAATGTTTTGTTGTCTTCTCAATGCTCCTATCAACAGGTTCAGACAGCCCCTCTCCTGGTTTAAGATCAAATACTGAGCAGATGCACCAACAGCAAACTTGGCCTCTGGCTATCCAGAATGCTAGATGAACACTCACTCTCTGAGTCCTCTCTTCAGCATTTTGTGCTTTTATCACAAGACAATCCTTGCTCAACTACTCAAACCATAGCTCTACAAAATTGTCTAAGCTGGCGTGTAGATTTTGAGGCTTTGGTCAGACAAAACTGATGTAAAGGAGACATGTCTTTGTAAGTAAACACTGTGCCTTTGTGAGCAATTTTTTAGGTGGACCAACCTAAGCATAGTAAATATAAGTATATTCCTAATAATTTTGGATTATGACCTTTCTTTTTGTTGTTTTTTTTTTTTTCTCTAGAATCTGCAATTTGTTTTTTTTCACATTAATTCTTTTCAACATTAAAGCACTGTTTCTTTCACTAAACAACAAATGCTGCTGCTTGTTTTCAGACTCCCTCTATAGTTCTTCTGAATGCATGTATCAAAAGACTAAATATCTCCTTCCTTGTTGACACCAATCTTGATATGCCAGGAACCACAATTTTCCCCCAGATTTTCTCTCAGTATTGAATAGTAGAGGAGCTTTCACCACAAGAAATACATGATCCCTAGTTGGAACCTCTGAGATTAGTTATGGTTTGAAGGGTTATGGCACTCTTAGACAGAATGTGGAGTACGGGACTAGATTTTGAGAGATTCTTGGTGAATTCAGTTGCTGAGTTTCCTGCAGTCAGTGTCACATTTTCTTTCTCCAGAGCACATGAGATTTGTGTCTGCTTTCCTCAAATCTCAGTTAAGCAAGTTCTAAGCCCATAAGCTGATGAACAGATATTGTCCTACCTAGCCTACCCACCACATGGCATCTGAAGCACACACTGAGAAATCTTAGAAAGGTTTGGGTTGGAAGGGATTTTAAATATCATCCACTTCCAATTCCCCTGTCATGGGCAGGGATAACTTCCACTAGATCAGATTGCTCAAAGCCCCATACGGCATGGGCTTGAATATTTCCAGGGAGGGAGTATCTGTGATTTCTCTGGGCAAACTCTTCCAGTTCATCACCTTCAAAGAAAAGAACTTCTTCCTTTAATCTAATTTAAATATACCCTCTTTAATTTAAAACTGTTTCCCCTCATCCTGTCACTATATTCTCTGATAAACAGACCCTCCCCATCTTTCTTGTGGTCCCCTTTTATGTACTGGAAGGCAGGTATACAGTCTGCCTGGAGCGTTATCTTCTCCAGGCTCAACAATTCTTTCAGTCCGTCTTCATATGGGAGGTGCCCCAGCCCCTTTATCAAATTCATGGGCTTCATCTGGATTTGCTCTAACAAGTCTATGTCTTTCTTATGCTGGGGGCCTGAGAGATGAACACAGTACTCCAGCTGGAGTCTGATGAGAGCAGAGTAGAGGGGAGAATGACCTCTCTTGACCCTATGTCCACACAATCCAGGATGCTGTTAGGTTTCTGAGCTGTTAACATGCATTACTGGCTCATATTCAGGTTTTCATCCATTAATATCCCCAAGCCCTGCTCCAAAGGGCTGCTTTTGGTTGTCTCTTTGTTCCTTAGGAGAAAGGCATTCTCCCTGCTTGCCCTGTTTTTTGTTCAAAATATGCCAGCAGAGAAAAGGCTTTTTTCTCACTTTCTCCTGAAGTGTTATTCAAAGACCAGAAGCACTTATGGACATAATATTCTTAAGATACTTCGCATTTCACTTTCCCCAGGACTCTGCTGGTCCACTACTTGTCTTTGTCATATATAAAATGAGAAAGAAGGGTTGTCTATGCTTGATTCATTTTTTGACTTGTCTACTACGGCAGTGTAATAGATAACTGTACAATTTGTATCCTTGAGATGAGAAATCAATCCACAGAGGCAACTTTTAGATATTTCATCTAGAATAAGTATCCAAGAAGGAGAAAGATTAAGTGAAATGGAGAAGTGAGGAGCTTGTCTGTCACCTTGCTTCATGTTTGTTGATTGGATACAACCAGAGGAAGAAGCAGCATTCAGCTTCAGGGTTCTGTGTGGAGGCAAAGCAAGGGTGAATTCCTTGATTCACTACAAAAGCTCTCTCCCTCTTTTTTTTTTTCTTTTTTTCTTTTTCCCATTTGGGTTATTGATTTCTCTGACATGTTTTAAGCATATCTTTCTAGCTACTGTTTTTTTTTTTCCATCTCAGACTCTGCCTGCCCTCCTCTGGTCTTTCCACACCTTCACAAGCAAAGAACTAATATGCTGAAATGTGTGAACACCAGAAAATATTTCAAGCAAGAAAGAAGGTGTGAATGGAAATGAAACTAGTTAAGGCAGTAACAGGCAACATAGTGCTTTACCTCAGGGTAAGTAATGTGAAAAGGCTCTGCCAAATTTAGGATCACTGCCCTGTTGGTTAGGCAAACCTTTAGTCTTCTACTGGTTTTTAAGTCACCTCAGAAATGTCATGGTAAATGACTGTGTAGATGAGGTCTTTATTTGAGGGGAGAGCAGTGAATCAACACTTCAAGAGTCACTATAAAATATCTGTACGTAGTATCCTGTCTTTCTTCATTGCCTTTCTCATTATTAAGATGTATGTGAAAATTCAGAATGCATAGGCTTGTAGAAAACCAAAAATCAAAGAAAAATATTTGCGTGAAACCACGGCAGAGGTGTGATGTTTTCTCTTTCTCCCCCATGCATTAAGATGATATTAAAAATTACACTGGCAAACACACAGGGAAATCTTCCTCTCAAGTTTGTCAACACATTTCTCCATTTTTTTTTCTGTTCCTGCTGACCACCCAATGTAGCTGGGCAGGGGAGAAGGAAAAGAGCAAAAAATTATGATGCCCACAACAATGGAGTGTTGCTAGAAATTTGTCATCTGAGTTGTCCTGGTAAATAATGCTTCAGAGTAATCAGGGCCTGAAATGGGCTGATACATACAGGAAAAAGAAAACACATGCTATAGACTCCTGTTTCTTATCTTCTTCCAAGTTTAAAAGCATTTGCCTAACTTATTCTTCACATGCCATTCTAAAATATTCACACTGATGTTCGGGGAGCTTTTACCAAACAGTTGCAAACTCTTTGGTGACTGATTTTATCTGACTCATCTCATGAGTGCAATCTTTGCCTTTCACCAGACATTCCTCCCTTCTCAGGGAAAAGTGTAGAAGCAGCATTTTGGAAACGTTACATGGGAAGACTTTGCAATGTAGTTAAGTACAGTGCAAAGTGGCTGAAAATCACAGAACGGTTGGAAGTCACCTTACATAACATCTAATTTTAACTTTCCTGCTGTGGGCATGGACACCTTCCACTAGGTCAGGCTGCCCAAAGCCCTATCTAGCCTGGGGTCGAAAATTTCTAGGGGTATGACATGCATGACTTCTCTGGGCAACCTCTTCCAGCTTCAAAGAAAAATAATTTATTTCTAATACTTCATATAAAGTTTCCATTCTTTCAGTTTAAAGCCTTCACTCTTGTGCTACATGACTACACCTCTTCACAGTGAGGGTGGCAAGACACTGGAATGGGTTGCCCAGGGAGGCTGTGGCTGCTCCCTCCCTGGAGGTGTTCAAGGCCAGATTGGATGAGTGGCCTGATCTAGTGGGAGGTGTCCCTGCCTATGGCGGGGGGTTGGAGCTGGATGATCTTTGAGGTCTCTTCCAACCTAAACCATTCTATGACTCTATGATTCTATGATACATGGCTACATGACTTGTAAAAAACCTTTATCTCTTTCGTTGGCTCCCTTTAACTACTGGAAGGCTGCAATAAGATCTTCTCAGTCCTTTCTCTTCTCCAGGCCACAGAATCCAAACTCTCTAAGTCTATCTTCATAGGAGAAGTGACCCAGCTCTCTGATCATCTTTGTGGCCACCCTCTGGACATGTGCAAGTGAGTCCATATCTTGACATGTCTCGAGACACCTACCTCTGCTGAAGGTCAGACTTACTACTTTATGGTCTAAAATTAGACTAGGACATTACACAAAATAATTGAATTGACTTCTAAACCTTTGGTATCTGTAATATATTTGACACCTAGCTGGCATTCAGGCACCTCAATATTACTTTTTTTTTTTTTTTTTTTAATCATTACCTTTCTCTGAAGGGTAATTTTAATAAAATGATATCATGGTGCTGCAGAAGTTACCAGCTTTTTTAGCATCACGAGCAGACAATTTCTTAAATTGTCCTTTAGAAATTTCTCTGGGTTAAAAAAAAAATTAAAAAATTAAATATTGCATCTTAAACCCTTCAACACATTTCTTGAGCAGTTTCATTTAAAGGACCATGAACTTTCTAATCAAGACTATTTCTTTGTGTTTCACTTTCACATTTATAACTTCACAGTGATGTGGTCATAAATTAAGAATCTACAAGTTTCTAGTCTATTCTGGTTAAACTTTAAAAAAAATTTTTATCTGTATGTGTTTCAGTCAGCTTCAGCCCCCTTCAAGATGCTGCACAAGCTCCAAAGAATGCCAATCTCTAACTAGCTAGTTTGAGATACATTCTGGTAATGAGCAAATTTCCCATTAGTTTGTATGAATCACTAATTCATACTGTAACATCTTAATTTCACATCAGTTAATCATGTGATTATTGGTTTAAGATATTCACAGTGGAAAAAAAAAGGTTTTAAAAAAGATGAATAATTAAAGTGGTTTGAAAAGCAGCTGTTCCTGCACAGTTGACAGGAACCTGTACCATTACTGTGGGAGAGGAATTACAAAAATTTCTGCTTTCTTAGAGGAAGAAAAATAATAATCTATGTTTTCAAACTCATCTTGTGTCCATTAACTGAGTGCTATATTGGTAGACTTCTTGTAATCTGTCTTCTGAGTTCATTCACTAAAAAAAATTGAAAAAAAGCGCATGGAGGGAGAGGGGAGAAAGACAGTGCAGGAAATTACAAATAGTTTTAGCTTTTCCTGCATCAGGTTTCTTCAAAGTCCTCCACTATGCTGAAATAAATGACTACTTTGCAATTGTATCTCCTTTCTGTGAGCAAGCAAGGAAGAAGTGCATTGTGCAGATGAAAATCAGGGAAAGATTGTATAGGTGAAAATATGGCTAAGACCTGATCAGGAAGCTGAGACTTAACCTCTGTGTGCTTATGCCAGATACTGCAGCTGCTGGGAGTTACTTTTGCATTAGAACTTCCCAATTAGTCTGTTAGCAATTTTTTATTTTTTCTGGTGCAGAGGTGGACATTAGGAATAAAGATCATGTGCTAGACTATTTTTACTGTCTGCCATTTCTTCTCTGTTTCACTAAAAGAAAGAACAATTTTCAAACCTACCCCAAGGATCTCATTTGCTTTGAAATATGTACTATTTAGTTAACATTAGTTTTGAGGGAGTTTTCAAGGTGCTCTCATTAGCTTAGGTTTAATGGCTATTCTTTACTTACTTTTCTATTTTAACCATTCCCCCTCTGTGGGAACTGCCAAAGTTTGCCCCTTTCTGGTGTCTGACATGCCCAGCTAGAACAAACAGAACATCCAGATCATCTATTTTACTAGCTGTGCGTACTCCACTTCCACCCTATTTTCCATCTACCTAAAATTCACCTTGTGTTTTCAATTGATCTTCCTACTTATTTCCTCCCCGAAGGCTCAAATCTGCATTCAGTGAAGCCGGTATGAATGTTATATGAGAAAGTTCAAACCTTTAGACTGTGATTTAACAAGGTACTTAAGCACATGCCTGGCTTAGCACACAAGAACCTTCTCATTGAAAGCAGCAGAAAGATTGCTACCAGACTAATTGGGAACAAGAGTGAGCTATGAACCATTAAGCAGCTGCTGAATTCCACTGCAGCAGTGACCATATTTCAGTGATGGGCTGGGTGTAAGCCCTGTGAAAAGTTTACAATGTGCCTGGGAACCTTAAGAATGAAAGCAGCTCAATACCAACTGCACCCAATATTAGAATTTACCAGTCTAGACAACATATCTGCTGGTCCACAACTAACAAGAAGCTTATAAATGGGAAAATGGTGTTTTCCAAAACAAATTGTGAATTTTACCTCCCCACACTCAAGGCTAATCAGTGAAGACTATTTGCCAAGAGTCTCAAGAAGTGGAAATTATTTTACGTGTCTCCCTGCCATTTGCTGGCATGGGGCTTTTAAGCACTTACTTGAACATACTTATACGTGCACAAATGCACGTTTACATATGGGATAGTATACATACCTCTCCTTAACCTAGCAGGGCAGGACTGGGACTTTGCTCTGATCTTTGTCTTCTAATGTTCCAGAATGGAAACAAATACCATATTAAAAAAAAAAAAAAATAAAAAAAAATTAAAAATGCTTCCCAGTGCTTTGCCCTGTAAAATCCAGAAAACTGTCAAAGGCTGATGAATTCCTCTGTCCAGTCTTATCCCTCCAACGTAATATGTGGTATTCCTGCTTCAGGAAGTATGTGTAGGTGAGTGTAATATAGTCACAGATAAGTTGTGCCATCTGTAAGCAGATAACTGCAACTTATGTGAGAGGCAAACCAGTGGAAGATTCATTGTGCGATGATAGACAGGAAAAGATAATGCTCGTTTTTGTAGGTTGGTGTGATTCTCCCACTGCCTTTCATACTTAGTTCAATTTAAGACACTTTTAAGGCTGAGATCCACACCCCTCAACGTTCTTTATCTCTTGCTCACAACAAAGCATCACAATCCATCACGTGCCAGGGAAAACGCAGAGGGCTTTAGGTCATGGTTCAGTGGAGGGTTCACGTTACTTAGCTGTGCTTACACTGCTCTTCTACCTTCAGGCAAACATGAAGTTGTGACACCACCAATGTTGTACCTCTGTCCTCCTTCAACTCAGTAAGTCCCAAGAGACAGTCTTTGACTCCATGTTGCAAATGCATGAGGTATAGCCCAAACTAGGGTGATGTGAGCCTTGCACCAGCTACACAAGTCCCATACAATGGGACAGCTATAAGGTAATTCAATACGGACTACTGGCCATCTAACTCCCATTCTGTGCCTCTGCATGTGCTAGGCTGGAGTTAGGCAAAATCATTTGGAAGCAGTCACTCTACTATTGCTGCTGCTTGCCTCTAAAACTCTCAAAATCTGTAGACTAAACCAGTCGTTCACTGGTCTCTGTCTTAGTCATTAAGGACTGTGTGTGCCATGTCCACAAAGTGGTGTTGCAGCTCTGAGAGAAGCTGCTGTGCTTTCAGATCACACGAGAAATTGTGTCCATGAGTAGGCTGATTTTCTTCTTAGAAATGTGTTACTCCTAGTGGTCATTTATCTAAGATATGTGTGCTGCATCTGTGAAACAAGCCTTCTCTACCTGAAATTGTAGCTAAGGTCTGTATGTCCTTTAGTGCAAATCAGCATAGGAAAATAGCTGAAAGGAATTTCTGATTGAGGCTTTTCCCTCTAACCTTACACATTAAGACTCTTAGCTCCGCCTGGTTGCATAATTTGGCACTGTGATTGACAACACCTGTTCATACCTTTGCCTACAATGAGGTACCTCCACTAGCCTACTCCCTGTTTGGGCATATATAGGTTGCAATAATACCATGGTAACTGTTATGAAAAGTCACTTCTGTTGAATGGTTTCATATCAGGTGAAACTTGCAACAACACCAAAAGGCATGCAGAAGAAGCAATTTCAGAAGTATCACAATATTACTCAGGAAGGCTTATTAAAAAGAAGAGGTACATATTACCTGTGAAATGAAACTCTCCTTTAAAGGGTTACACTTTAACATTGATAGAATCAAATTGCTCATTGGTCCAAGAGTGTTAAAGTGGAAATTACTATCATGCTGTTCCTGAGATGAAAGTTGAGAGCTGGAGAAGAACAGAAAGAAGACTAGGCCCAAAGGACTTCATCACTTCTGCAGAAGGTTAGACCAAAGAACGCCATCTGCAAACACTGTTGAGTGTTTTGCTATTGGGAACAGCAGCAGCTAACTGCTGGAGGAGGCCTCAGTTTTAACGCAGAGCATTGTCTTATTTGGTCTTTTTCTTAGAGCTGTACATAAAATGTCAAGTGCTTTAGAGCTTAGGACGTGTTCAGGGATGTTTGTAAAAATTTGGACAGAATGTCAATTTTTTTTTTCTTCTCTCTTGACTAACGATCACCTAATGTTTGCTTGTTAGGTGAAGAAAAGGCTGTTAATTGGCTTTACTTTGTGTTTTTGTAATTCAGAAGAGATAGGATATCTGGTGTTACAGAAACTATATTTTCATGTGGAAATTGGAAGGCAAGGGACTATAAACTCAGAACAATTCCAAGTGAGCAAAGCATAAACAAAGTCATGGAGTGATGCAAGCTCATCGTAATTGATAAAAGAAACTGAGCAGCTGGGCTCTTTTGTTGCCTCAGGAACACCAGGAGGGAAAATAGAGCATCCTGCATAATCCCAGTCACCTAGGTGGCTTTGAGAAATGCATTTCCTCATTTTCTCGCTTTTCTCAATATGCCACCTAGTTAATCCTCCCCATGGCTCTTCAGCCAGCACTGTGTATTTCAAAATGATAAGAATAGAAAGCAGTTGGGCATGTCCAACTAGGAGCACTGAAAAATTTTGTTGCTTTTCTGGCTGACTTTCAAGTTCTTAGGCTGCCTCTGATCGCTATTGTTCAAGTTTTGAGGCAGAATATTTTACTTCTGCATCATGTCATGTGCTCTTATTTTTAGCTTATTTGGCAATTCCTAAAGTGTTTTTTTCTAGTTCTACTAATTTCTTTATAACGGCATCTGTTGGGCTGGGGCTCAGTTTGGGAAAAACAATGGCTGTGATTTTACTGTTTATGAGTGTTCTAAGTGCGTGGCCCTGCACAGATAACTAGACAGAAAGTCACAATTTCAAGATTCTATTGCTAGATGACTCGGGCTCTTTCCCAAAAAATAATTAGACACTTACAAGGCTGCTTTTCTATCAAAATGAAGAGATGTGGGAGACTTCTGACTTGAGACCTCAGACTTGGAAAGTGAACATATGCATACTTGGAATGTTACTCCTGACTGTGATCCAGTAAACGCCGTCTTGTAACCTACTCATCGCGAGTACTCCTATTAAATTGTGTTTACCTCACCATGAGTGAGCTGGGTTATGACCTCAGTATGGACACAAGTAATGAGTAATAAAAACAGATGGGAGGAATGTTAAGGCAGGGAACATTATGATTGTGTGTAACTGCTATCTCAAGGTTTGTGTTTCTTTTATTTTTTTTCTTATTAACCTGGTAAATATTAACTAATGCAAGCTAAATTAACTATAAATGCTTATATGGTCCCCTTTTCACTTGCTAATCACTTTGTAAATTGTAGTTACTTGAAGCATAATAGTTTAATCTGTATCAGTTTATTTGTGGGGTTTTTTTTGTTGTTGTTGTTGTGTTTAATTTGCTTATTTGGTTTTCTTCCTTTTGGATTCTTTGAAACTGTGACATAGAGAAGCTTTTTGGGGCATGAGAATGGGAGTAATACTTTCTTCTTCATCCTAGAAGCGTTCTCCAGGAAAGCTGCTTTGATGAGAGGCTTTGGCCCACACAGGCTTTGAAGAGAATTGCAATTTGGCAAAGCATAGGCTTGGTACATTGAGTTTTTTTGCTGTATTTGTACAAATGTGGCCAAATTATGTGTGACTGAACAAAATTGTTTTCCACAGCTGAGACATTGTTAAAGATCAGGGGCACCAGTTCCTCCTCCTGACAGAACATGTCACATCCCAACAGTGAATGAGAGCACTCATTTCCAGGCCTGCAAACTGGAGCAAGACTTCTTTAGAACTGATTTTCCTTCTGTCTTGCTCCCTGGAACTATGGTGGCAGTAGCCATGGAAAGTTAGAAGTGATTTTTTCTTTTTCTTCTGCCAGTGTTCCTTCTGTTGATGCCATCACTGGGAGTGGGTCCAGCAGAACCAAAGGTATTAGTGGAGATAAGAACACACTGTCTAGGACCTTTGTCAGAAGGAATAGACGAATCTCACTAAGAAGTCTAAAATATGAGAACACTGAAAGTATGTTGGAGATTCATCCAGAATTCAATCTAGTTGCCAAAATCAGTGCGGGTTTTGGATCCAAAAACCTATGTGAATTTTTGTCATTATAGTTAGCTTTCCATTCTAGTGCATGACATATTGCTCTACAAACTAGGCAGAGGAAGGCGTGGGTGCATTTGTCGCCACTTTCTAGGTGAAAAGAGACTTCTTTTTACAATGCACTCCTTTGTTACTCTGTCGAGAGTGAAGGAAATAAAGAGACGCTCACCTTTAAGAATTTCAGGGAGAACATGATCTGCAGCATTTGCTTCCTTTAGCTGGAGTTTCTCCAGCTCATCAAAGCCAACATCCCTTTTTCTGCAAATAAATGCCAAGGGATCCTTAATTAGCTAAAATGATCAGCAGTCAAGACCTTGATTTTCACTTACTCTGAAAATAGCACAGTGCCCCTTAGCACATTGCTGGAACATTTGCACTGTACCAATAGAGAGAAAATAGTGCCAATTATTTAATCATACATTTCCTGCTGCTTCTTCTTAATGTGTTTCAAGTTGAGTTCATCTTAGCAGCTGGAGAAGGGCATTGTCATTTCTGCAGTTTGTGGTAAGGGAATTCATGCTTTCTTTGAAAATTATTTTGTAGGGCTGGTTCAGAGCTTTTGGATTTGCTCACTCGAACGTTAATACAGCAAACTCTAGTGGTCAGTATGGTGCAGTGGAAAGGAGTGAAAAAAACCAGTCCTAATCTATGCTATGATTTATTACCATCCATAGGTGAAACCAGGGCTCCACCCCTGGTGCTGTTTTTGTATACCACATTCTCCTGTTCTCAGCTTTAACACCTGCATCAACTTTTCATGTCCAACAATAGTACAGCTAATAAAGGCTAGGAAAGATGTTTGCAGAAGTGGTAATGACATGTTCTAAAATCTGCTAGAAGCTATAGGACCGGTGCACCACCTACCTCTATGAGTGTGCCCACAGCAATGTTCCATTCCCACAGCTCCCAGGAACAGAAACCCCCCAGCTCCAGCCCTGCAGATCAGCTCATCTTTACTTTAGGTGTCAAGCCTAAATTACCAGCATTTAACATCTTCAAAGTATGCTCTGATGTATCTCTGATCTTCAGATGCTCACTCTGTGTGACTCAGTAACATAGTAAATGGTGGAACGAAGACTCCTTAAAACAGCTAATTGTTGTGTCCTGCAAGGAAGATGTCCTAGTGTCAGTGAAGGCTGTGTAGTGGGTGCAGCAGGGATCAGAATGCTGTGGTAGAGTTGGACACAATGGGAACATACTGCCAAGGGCCAACTTCATGGCTCTGCACAAAGACTTGTGACCTATTTTAGCAGTTTTGTTTGGTTTTGATTTTTACTGGCAGTATTAAAGTGAAAAAAACCCAAAGGCAGCTATAACGAGAGCCAAATATTCTGGTGTAAATTAGCATAGTTCTGTCCAAATCAAGAGTGAGATTGGCTTGACTCAGAGCTCTACATGTAAGCTATAGACGTAAGGTAGTTCTCTCCATACCTATAACATGTCTACTGAAAGAAATAACAATAGGATAACATGCAACTGTTAAATAGGCTTCCAACTTGATGACACCACAGTTGTCTTTTAGCCTGTTATGTTCCCAGGTTGGACAGTGCATTTTGGGAGAGAGGAGTAAGTGCTGCAGTTCCCACCTGCTTTGGTGCTAGGGTTTACCAGCTTATCCCTTTTCTCAACAGCACTGAAGCACAGGACCCGTTTTCCATGCTTCCTAGCTTTCATCAAAGATGTGAACAACCACACATTAAATTTTCTCAATGCTTCTGCTCCACCCTTGAGCAATTTATTCCCATGGAATCCTGCTAGTATAGTAAAGTTTTCCTGAGGGTATCCTGGAGCCTCATAGCACAACAGTGCTTAGAAGAGGAAGATATTTTTATCCTCAATTTACAGACTTGGAAATATAATTAAAAAAAAATTCCTCAGCATCATCATGCAACTAGTCTTGCATTAAGAGTTAAAACAAGAACACGAACATTTTGTCTTCCAGTTCTGTATTTATTTCCATGCTTCTCTTTCTTTTGAGGGACTCATAATTAAATTAACAACAGATATGATTAAAGTAAGCAGTTCAGCTAAGGGTTTTTTTCTGGAATGCTATATATAGAGAGTGCTTTCAAGTAAGAGTAAGTTTTTTCTTTCTTTTGTCTTTTTTTTGTTTTTTTTTTTTGGTCTTTCTTCTTTCTGCAGTAAACCTCCATTTCCTGCTTTCTTTGAAAAATTGTACTACGAATTATCAGCAAGAGGTCACATATTCTATCATTCAGCAGGCGCTGCCAAACCTGTGTGTGCTGCTCTTTAAAGTAATATCTTGCGTGTTCTGTTTCACATATGGCCTCTGGTACTTGCAGGTCATACACAAATACAATGGTGGTCTTTCATGACCACAAGAGTTTCTAAATCACTGTGTTTTTCATTCTTTCCATCTGTGTGACTTATTCTGGTCACATACCTTTGCAGAGAATGACCCTGGTGTACTCGATCTCTTGCAGTTCACACCACTCACCCCTCAAATGTGAAAATATTTGGTTCACAGCTCTTTGAGACATTGCATGTAGTTCAGTTTTGGGGTTTACTACAAAATAGGTGTCTGCTCCAGGTCACATTAAGTGCTTATCTAACCATTGGCCTTCTGCTAGCAGCACCCATGAAAGGACAACTACTGAAGGAAGTGAGTGTAGAGCAAAAATATGAAATCTCTGTTAACTTTCCAGCTTCTAGGTCAAGTGAGTAATGATGCAGTTTCCTGATGTGAGTTGCACAGAACACAGAATCAAAGGTATGGAGAAGGGAGGTTATAAAGGAATAATTTGAGGTAATTTTTAGCAATATAACCAATGTATTTTCAATTCATTCTGTGTCAAATCTGGACATGGAAATGACTGGATTAGAGAAACTAATGGAATTCACAGGGGTTCAGGGACCCCTGACAGAACAAGAGGACACAGTCTGAAGCTGCAACAGGGCAGGTTTAGGTTGGATGTTAGGAACAACTTCTTCACAGAAAGAGTGATTGGCCATTGGAATGGGTGGCCCAAGGAGGTGGTGAAGTCACCATCCCTGGAGGTATTTAGGAGACTGGATGAGGCACTTAGTACCATGGTTTAGTTAATTAGAAGGTGTTAGGTGATACGTTGGACTTGGTGATCTCAAAGGTCTTTTCCAATCTGGTTAATTCAATGATTCTATGAGCCTCTTTTGAAGGATGCTTGATGGCTAAAAGAAGATTAGTAATGGAAAGATAAGAACCATAAGAGCTAAGAACATCTATTCAGATGAAAAAGAACTATGGATTTTTTTTAGCCACTATTGATATATACTTAATGTATCCTCTCCCACATAAAGTGTAAATGAAAACTTTTTTTGAGTTTGTTTGTTGGGTTTTTTTCATACTTCAAATTATTAATCTCAACCATATAATTAAATAATGAAGTCATTACAAAACCTAGTTGGTTCAAGGGTTTCTAGCACCCCTTATTCTGAACATTTTTATGTATAAGCATGGGCTTTCTACATACTGCCTCAACACAGGTTGGTGCTGGTCCTGGTGTCTTGTAGAAGTTTGCAGAACATTTGAAGAAATAGCGGGTGACATTTGCAAATGAAAAGCATGTGGACCCCAGCAGATTAGTACACTGCTTTGAGGTTTGATGTCAAAAGAATTGAAAGACCTTGTAAAAATGTAAGTGAAACCAAGACTTGGGTACTTCGAAGCACCATGGTGTGATTCATTCTTATGCCTTTTTTTTTTCTGTGATATTTAATCTTACTTACACAGGAAGTTTGCACAGTGTTATTACAAATTCAAACTCACTTATCAGAGCAAACTGTACATCTGCTTGTTATGCATGTGTGATGATAAGCCCATGAAAATCTCATTGAGGATTTTACAAGCAGTATGCCTGTTCTTGGTCTCCTACATTGTACCTTAGATCCACGGTGGGGCTCTCATGCATTCACTCTAGCAAAGAAATTGTCCACAAGTTTACTACAAGGCCTCAAGTGAGACCAAAGTGTGTTATGTCTTTGGGAAAAAGACTAAAATGATGTATTACAAGAGGTTCATGCCTGGGGAAACTCTTTGTGTTTGTGTTGATATCTAGTTTCAAACACAGTAATGCCAACTGTGCTATGAGGACAGGCTGAGAGAGTTGGGGCTTTTCAGCCTGGAGAAGAAAAGGCCTTGAGGAGACCTTATAGTAGCCTTCCAGTATCTGAAGGGTGTCTACAGGAGGGCAGGGGAGGGTCTATTCACAAGGTCTTGCAATAACAGGATGAGGGGTAATGGGTTTAAGCTGGCAGAGGGGAGATTTAAACAGGATGTTTAACAGGAGGATGTTGTAACAGAAGGAAGTTCTTTCCAGTGAGGTTGGTGAGACACTGGCACAGGTTGCCCAGGGAGGTTGTGGCTGCTCCCTTCCTGGAGATGTTCAGAGCTAGGCTGGATGAGGTCTTGAGCGACCTGATCTAGTGGGAGGTGTCCCTGCCTATGGCAGGGGGTTGGAACTGCATGATCTTTGAGGTCCCTTCCATCCTAAATCATTTTATGATTCCGTTTCTCCAACAGGGTAAAATTTCACCCCATGCCATGTTCCTGAAAATCTGACCATTGACTCCCTATGAGTTTATCTTGAGATGGGACTACTGATCATGTAACCTGATCTCCTTGCAGCATTTAATTTCTTTTGCATCTTTCTTGATAAAAGCATGTCTTCCCAAAAGTAAGCTAATTTTTACTTGAAAGCTTTAAGTTGAGAATAAACCATCATATCTTCTTAAGGCAATGCATTAGTTCAGAACCTGTGCAATTCCAAAGTGCCCACTTTTTTTCTTCTGAAATCATTCAGCATCAGTTTCTCCTACAATGACTCTACAAAGGCTTCTTTGGACCTAAGATATCCCTATACAAGAAGTTATTTGGTTAGGACTGCATTCTTTGTCTAAATAATTCCTTTATGTTCTCTCTCAACTCAGTCTCTGTTGTCATGACACGAATTGCTCCCGTAGTATGATACCTGTGTCTGTTTTCTCTGTAAGAAGAGTTCGTGACAATGTCCATCAGAAACAAGTGGCATTCTTGACTAAAGCTGAAGTTCCATCTGATTTCTAAGAAAATTACATTTAAAATAGCCTATGATTGTAAAAATTGTACTTTGTGGCTTGAGTGTGTAGGTCCAGTATTCAGTCCACAGGAAGGCTGGATTAGGTGATTATGGACTGCAGTTTTCTCCCTGTTGTTTATTGAAATGGATGTACAGCAGCCTTTGGATACAGATGACCAGTACATAGAGGTCATCAGTGTCATGATGACAGTCAGCATTGTAGAAATACAGCTTAAGACCTACTAATGACTTAATTTCCATTTATTAGGAAAAACAGAGTTTTGGAAATTTAAACCCGTGGGAAGACCTATAATTTGTTTAATTTACAACTCACCCTTGAATCAATGGGATAATAGTGGCTTTGAGAGTCAAAATTATACAAATTCTTTTTAGATTTATTTTGTATGGTAGTTTCCTAGATAGATCAGATCTCTGATTCGTTTTAAAAGGTTTTCCCTTTTCTTTCCCATGTATTGGCCAAACATTCATAATTCTAAGTTCTAGAATCCTAGAATCAGTCAGGGTTGGAAGGGACCACAAGGATCATCTAGTTCCAAACCTCCCTGCCATGGGCAGGGACATTCTACCCTAGATCAGGCTGCCCACAGCCTCATCCAGCCTGGCCTTAAATGCCTCCAGGGAAGTGGCTCCAACCAAACCCTGGGCAACCCTTTCCAGGGTCTCACCACTCTCATGGTGAACAACTTCCTCCTCACATCCAATCTGAATCTCCCCACCTCCAGCTTTGCTCCATCACCCCTAGTCCTGTCGCTACCTGGTAGCCTAAAAAGTCCTTCTCCAGCTTTTTTGTAGGCTCCCTTCAGATACTGGAAGGCCACAATAAGGTCACCTGGGAGCCTCCTCTTCTCCACACTGAACAGCCCCAACTCTTTCAGTCTGTCCTCATAGCAGAGGTGCTCCAGCCCTCTGATCATCCTCATGGCCTTTCTCTGGACATGCTCCACATCCCTCTTGTAATAAAATAATTTATCTGATTTTTTAATTAAAAAAAAAAAAAAAGTCTGTAGGATGCCAGATTGGCTATAATTTCCATGTAGCTTAAATGCTTCTTTAGAGAATAGAAATTGAGGTTTTTGTTTGATGCTTATGTTCTTTAGAAAGTCAATGGAGAGATACAACTGCCTTTGAAAGATAGGGCTGAACATTTGAAAGAGTACACAAGGGGCTCCTCAGAATTGCTAACAAATTACAAGGAGCATATCCCTATTGCTGCACTTTCAGGAGTGCAGGGTTGTGACTCAAGACTCAATTACTCAGTACCTGCAACCACCTGAGATGCAGCTACTGTAGCCATCTTCTGAGATTAAATACCCTTCATCTGCACTATATAAAGGGGGATATGACATTACTGCCTACTTCTTTCATGTTATCTTAACAACCTCTAACATTGCTATGAGTAATAGGACACCACAGATCTACGTCCTCTTTTGTATGCAGGTATTAGGATCTATACCTTCATCACTCTGGACTGGCCTTCATCACCCTGGCTGTTGCATACTTTGGAGTATCTGAGGCATTGTATACCTCAGGCTTGATCTTCATCACTGTTTGCCACACAACCATCTTCAACAAATATTGGTTCAATATTTCCTCCTTGGGCCTCCTCCTGCTATTAGAATCATAGAATGATTTAGATTGGAAGGGACCTCAAAGATAATCCAGTTCCAACCCCCCACCATAGGCAGGGACACCTCCCACTAGAACAGGTTGCTCAAGGCCTCATCCAACCTGGCCTTGAACACCTCCAGGGAGGGAGCAGACACAACCTCCCTGGGCAACCTGTTCCAGTGTCTCACCAACCTCACTGTGAAGAACTTTCTCCTAACATCCCTCTGAAACCATCCCTCTGCCAGTTTAAACCCATTACCCCTCGTCCTGTCATTACAAGACCTTGTGAATAGTCCCTCCCCAGTCCTTCTGTAATATTCAGCCTTCAGATATTCAAAGGTTACTATAAGGTCTCCTCAAAGCCTTCTCATCTCCAGGCTGTAAAGCCCCAACTCTTGTATCCCGTCCTCATAGCAGAGCTGCTCCAGCCCTCTGATCATCTTTCTGCCCCTCTTCTGGACACAGTCCAACAGTTCCATGTTCTTTTTGTGGTGGGGGCTCCAGAACTGCACACATTAGTGTACTATAAAATCCTTAAAAAAACCCCAAACAAACAAACCAACAACAAACCATTCACTGACATGCTTTATTACACCGTGAACATTTTCTAAGGGAATCAGTAGAAAATCCCTTCATTTTACTAATTAAAACAATTAAAGTGACTTTGTGGCTATAATTTCAAGGACAGGCTTCAGTGACTGGCAGAGACTGTTCTGTTTCCATAGCGTAGAATGTATTAAAATCTTTGCTCACAGTTTGTATCCCTAAATACCACAGCAATAAAAATGTGATACCCATTTGTTTAGCCATATGAAGAATCCAAGTAATTAAGTAGCACACGTCGTCTTTGCTCTTTACAGAAATACATTGTCAGATAAGTCTGTGGCTTGTTCTTAATCAGAAATGGCTCAGACTTGAAGCAAAGAATCTTTAGCCCTTGTAACCAGGATTCCTTCACCACTGTCAGAGTGCCCTTGGCTACAATAAGCAGCTAAACAGGCAGCTAAATAAGATCTGGTGTTTTATTTGACTTTGTAGGAGTAGTATCATCTCCATGTGGTCTGTGGGTTCAGAATCTTCATTCCCTTTCTGTGCAAGAACCTGTAATTTCCCCATTGTTTTTCAAATAAAGAGAAAGGGGTGTCCTTTCAAAAGTTCACTAAGATGAATCATGTGGCATCACTTTTACCTGACCACATATTATGTCTTGGTTAACAAACAGAAATTTCCCCAGTCTAACCTTTCTCCATAGCTGAGGCAAAATACAGAGTGCAAAACAGAACTTTTATCTGCTTTTCTTGAAAAAGAAGCAGACTTTGTAACCAGCATCCCTGAAATAGAGGCAAGCAAAGATATTTGTTGATGCATCTCTCTGCTATGCCTTTTACTTTTACTTTTACTATACTTTCACTGTTGACCCAAAGGCTTCTTACACAGTAGACTCTTGATCTAGATTCCATAAATCACCTTAGTTTTCTACTCTCTTTTCTTGTGTTCAGGAATTTATCCTTTATTTTTGCCTTAGCTGGTTGTGGTCACCGATGTTATATTGATTTTTATGCAGGAGAGGAACTGCTCAAATTAACCATGAGTGGTTCAAGTAATATCTGAGACAATTTACAAATAATTTGGTAAATGAAAATAGGGAACAGATGGCATGATCTGAAACATGTCTGAATGCTGCCATTTGAGGTTAATAAATTTTGGGTTTTGGTTCTCAGGGGTTCGAACATCTTAGAGAAATATCAGTGGGCTCCCCAATTTAGGAGGGGCAGGGATCTGCTGGAGAAGGTCCACTGGAGGGCTACAAGGATGATTGAGGACTGGAACACTGCCTGATGAGGAGAGGCTGAGGGACCTGGGGCTTTTTAGTCTGGAGAAGACTGGGATGGGATTTCATAAATGCTTGTAAATATCTGAGGAATGGGTGTCAGGAGAGGGGGGGACAGGCTCTGCTCACTTGCTCCCTGTGATAGGACAAGCAGTAATGGATGTAAGCTGCATCACAGGAGGTTCCAGCTCAACACAAGGGGGAACTTCTTTACTGTAAGGGTCACAGAACACTGGAACAGACTCCTCAGAGAGGTTGTGGAGTCTCCTTCTCTGGAGACTTTCAAGGCTTGTCTGGATGCATTCCTCTGTGAGTCCTGCTCTGACAGGGGCATTGGACACAATGATCTCCTTGGGTTCCTTCCAACCCCTGACATCCTGTGGTCCTGTGTCACACTTTTAGCTTGGCAATAAGTTCTGTTTGGAATAATAAAGTTAAGTTCCTTTACCCTGAGCACACAACTTCACTTTCTTCTTCCTACACAGACAAGAGTCTTCCCTCATCCATTACACTTTTTTCATAACTGCTTTGCACGTAACAGTGAGAAAACAAAGATTTAAGAGAGAAATTGGAAGAACATCACAGTCTGACTATTAATACATTTTCTGTTAGGAAACGGTTCCTTGTTCTCAAGACCTTCAATACAAACAGAAAGTCAATCCATTTCCTAAACTAGACAGGAAACAGATTGCCACTCTGATCTGTGCAATAAAAGTGATGCTGCTCCATACAGGATAGTAACAGCCTGATCTTAACATGGGAAAAAGAACTCTACCACAGGAAATGTGTGCTTCTTTTGCTCAGTTCAGACTCTTTAACAGACAAAGATGCACAAAGTCTGAACTGATAGGTTTATTTGGCAATGATTATCTACCAAGGCCATTCATTAAGTAATGTGAGGGAGATCCTCTTTACTTTCACTCCAAATTTGCTCACAGATCTCACAGATGCAGATCTCTCAAACATCCAAGAATGTAAATTCCCTTTAGAAAAATCAATTTCCCTTTTACTGTGACTCAGACTTAATCAGTCCAAACCAACCTATGCAAACACACATGCAGTGTCATACTAGCATTTGTCAACAGGCTGAGCTTCTCTGGCCATTTGCTGAGACTTGGCAGTTCAGTTCCTTGAGGAAGAAGGGAAGAGATATTCAAGTCTATTTATGGCTTGATTTTCAGGCATGCTGAGTACCTCCTGTGGACTTTGAGTGCTGTTTCTCTAAAAATCAGGTCACCAATGTGATGCTGGAAGGAGAGAGCACGAGGACAAAGAAAAGCATTGATATTCAAGTACAAGTGTTTATATGATTTGGGGAAGAAAACAGAATTAATAGAAATCAGTTTTTAAAGGCCTTGTTTGGAGCTAGGGCTGAACTCTATATTTCACACTGAATTCAAAACTTAGAGACACCTGTGTGCAGAAAAACATTGATAGCTTCCTGTTGTCTAGAATAAGTTATTGGGGATGTCCTCTCACCAACTAATTTGCTAATAAATGACTAATATATTTATATGTTAGTGCATGTCCATCACTGGCTGGAGAAGTTGCTCTCCTGTCTGCCACAGCTGTTTGTCACTGTCTTCAAGTGGAGGTTCCTGTCCTCTCTGCATGTTACTCAGCAGCTGCTTCCTGGGAGCAGTCACTAAGTTATTCAATCGAAGTAGACCGGGTAACACGTTTTAAAAAGTAGGTCTTTGACTAAAATACAGCAGGCAAGCCACAGCTATGGGGTTTGAGCAGGGTACTATTCTTTACCAGAGGTAATATCTTGACTTACTTAGCTTTGCAAGTCTATTTTTGACCCAGAATTTGTCTCTCTGTGGCACTCATCATTAAAACACAGTGGCACAGAGAGCAGTTGTTACAAATCCAAACTAATTTTTTCTCCCCCAAAACTTAGGAGTGTTGGTTCCTAGTTAGGTTACACATACACAAAATTAAATCACATTGCAATGATGCACTTGTTCATTGTTTAGTAAGCATTAGAAAAAGATAGAATGTACATAATAAACTTTCATTCCTTCAGCATCTTCTAAGGATTAGAGGTCATACTTCCAAAGATACTTAAACTCACAGAGCCTTTTGAATCATGAAGACACTATAATTTTAGGTAAATTGCATTGTATACAAGGCATACATACAATTGTATAAAAGATGTACATACAATTGTATAATTGTATTAAAAGAGAAGGAAAAAGAACAAAAAAGAGAAAAAAAGAGAAAAACAAAAAGAAAAAAGAAAGAAAGAAAAGGAAGTACAAAGAGAAAAAGAGAGAAAGAAAAAGAAAAAGAAAAAAAAAGAAAAAGAAAAAGAAAAAAATAAAAGGAAGAAAAGCACTTGTGCTTTAGAGCTATATAGCTTTTCTATCTTACTAACCTCTGGAAGATAATAACAAAATTGTGATGGGCTTCTCATTTTCCTGAGTAATTTAATATAGACATATTCCTGTTAAAAACAGCTCAGGGATTTTTATTCTTCACTATCTCCTAGAAGTTCTTCAGTGTCTATGGGAATTGAGTATTCAGACCCCTCCAGTAACTCTAAATTCCACAGTAAATATTTCAGTTCTGAGACTACTTTTGTAGGTCAAATTCCCTTAAATGGAACTGAAGCACTTGCTATCAAGGAAAAAAAGATGTTTTGTTTAAAAGAAAATTAGGCCTTTTTTGCCAGTTTCCTGCAAATACTTAAGCTTTTGGATTTGGCCATAAAAGCTTGAGTGGATAAAACTGTTCCTGAGTCTCTGACCTGCGTCCTAGTCCTGCCAAGTGCATTTGAAACATAAATTCCATTAAACAAGTGATGAGTGATCTTAAAGTAATAAATCCATCCTTCAGCTACTGATACATTTTAAATCAAAATTTACTTTTATCTGGTTATTGGCTGAAATTGTTTTGAGTCAAATATTGCCGTTCTTCTGGCTTCAGTCACTGTTTTTTGTTTTGGTTTTTTTTTTTAACTTTCAAGGAAGATTTTTGGCTGTCTGGGTGACTAATCTGTAAGAATGAATGCAAAATGTATGTAATGATAGGTAGGTTTCAGCAAGTCCAATATGCTTAGGAGGGCTGCATTCTCGTCCTGGTTTTGCTGTGAGAGATGATGTGATTTTGGAAAATTCAGTGCAGTTTCCTGTGTGTGCATGTGTGTGTGTGTGTGTGTGTGTGTGTGTTTTCACTTGAAGATGAAATTCCAGATGTTTTTCCTCAAATATTTCCAGACATACAACACCTGGCAACACTGGATTTCCAAGCGGAATCCACTTTGTTATCCAGATTTAGGCAAAACTCCAGACAAAGCCAAAGCCACCTCTCAGCATAGTCTATACCACACTGATTTTAACTGGGTAGAATGCAGCTAATAGGCACAGTGAATAGTGCTAATCATTGCAGGTGTTTGTGCTTTTTCTTTACACATTCTAGCCATGAGTGAAATAGTTAACCATGTTATTATTTGCAGTGAGATCACCAGACTTTGCTGTTAATGATTAGTGAAAAACAGAAAGATGGTTCCCATTTATAGTATATCATTCTTGGAATACTCAGGCAGACATTCATGTGCCAATTATAGTCTCTTCAGATACAGGCTTACACTCAGACCCTGTGAGAGCATAGTAATGCTGTCATAGCAAACCTAAATAATTAGAGCAGGGTCTAGACATAGGCAAGAAAGTGGTGGTATTTATTTTTAAAAGCAAAACATGCACTTAGCCCCCTAAAAAAACAGACAGACAACTAAAAAGCCCAAACAGAAAAAAAAAGCCCGACAAACAAAATTTTAAAATCCTCCAAGATATTAAAACAGGAATGAGAGAAAATAAGGAAATGTAGGGACCCTGAAAGAAATTGGAGGCTGGTTTTGCTCCTTTTTATAATTATGGATAACCAATATGTGGTTCCAGCCATTTCATTTGGAGGTGACAGGAAGAACCACCTACACATTTACTNCTTCCTTACTCCCTCCCTTCCTCCCTTCCTCCCTTCCTTCCTCCCTTCCTCCCTTCCTCCCTTCCTCCCTTCCTCCCTTCCTCCCTTCCTTCCTCCCTCCCTCCCTTCATTCCTTTCTTCCTCCCTTCCTTCCTTCTTTCATTTAAAATTTTTTTTTAGTGCAAACCCTCCCCTGCCGACTCCCACAGTTTGCAATACTAATCTGCAGATGTTAAAGAATTTGGTGTTTTAAGATGGAGCAATATTGCTCACCCTCTCTACCCACATGTCTATACGTTCTGAAGACCAGTCAGTCAATGAGATAGACTTGTTTAGGTCTTCAATCTCCTCACCCCCACAACTGTCTATGAAAAAAGCCCCAGCAGGTTGAACCATCCTTCTTTAAATGAGCAGTGATGTAATGGTGCTTGCTAATAGAGTCTCAGTGGTATCATGATTACAGGACTTTCCATCAGAGAGCCTTTGCTGGGTCTTCTCCAAGAACTGAGTTCAAGTGTAGTCACCTCATGTGTTGCAATGGAAACAGCCCCAGAGTACCACTCCAGTGTTTCAAGTCAGACAAGCCTAGGAAATGAGAAAAAATGTTCTGTGTGTTTTAATAGTGATTTCCTGCAGACCTTTTCTACACCTTTCACTGTCGTGCAAGAGTTGCTCATGTTTTTAAGAAGTTTGCTCGTGTTTTTAGGAAGTACTGAGTTGTTTAAGAGGACAAGGGGAAAATGCACATAAACTTTTGAAAAATAAAAAAGAGAGGAAAAAAAAGATAGAAATTACAGTCTTTGACAAGTTCTAAACGCTGCTCCAGTTTCCTGTTACTAAAGACAGTAAGAACTGATATAATCCCCTTCATAAACTGAACAAGCTTCATGCTCAGTCTGCTTCCATTACTTCGTACTTATTTTGGAAAGCTGTTCAAGAACCTCACTACAGTGAATAGTGGAAACCTTATTGTTACTGATCTGCAACTGTTCAAGGCCAGACTAATTGCTGCCTCTGTCATTTCCTACTTGTTTTCCATGCTGTGCTAAAACAGTCCATTGTATTTCTTAGAGTCTCTCTGGGCTCTTTTCTGAGATATTCCCATTCTCCTCTATGCTAACGATGTTTCCTGATTTTGTGTCCTCAGAAGATGTTATTAGTCTCTTGTTACATTTTTGCCATATTTCCAGATATAAACACTAAATATTTAAAAGTTCTTTCTAGTGGAACTCCCTCCCCATTTAGCATATTCCGTGGGTTTACCTTCTTTAACTAGCTCCTCATAGGAGTTATGATTAATTGATCAATTTATATCTTTTCCACTTTAATCTTCAGATCCCCATGTCATGATATAGAATGTTGAAAGCCAAATATATTTAACCTATCCACATTTCTTTGTCTAAAATTAATTTCTTATTAAAAGATTCTGGGTCAAATTCTTTGGTAAGTTCATGTGACCTCTCTTGAATGGTTGTAAATATTTATTCTACAGAACTGCACATCAAGCTAAATTTAAAATTATCCTTTTATACATTTGCAGGAGGAGAGCTGCAAAGGGCAAAAATGGTGTTTGTCAGTGATGTCTACAGCAGGTAATAGGATAGAGTGCCTCATCCACATGCATGTACGAGTCAGCTAAAACTTTTCTACCAACTTAGCAACCTGCAGAGCAGTCTTGGAGTAGTCTAGGAAAATCACTGCTTCTTTTAAAATATCATTATTAGCAAAAACTTCTGTGGCTCAGCTACTGAGACAAATGAGAAATACACCCAGCATTATATGATAGAACAGATTTTGTTTCACTGGCTTTTTTATAACTAATTTGATCATTGTTCATTCTAGGTAAAATTTTCAGTGTTAATAAAGAATACATTACAGGTGATGTACCAACTGATCTGAAAAACTTTCATCCTCTAACTTTCAGAAAAGTCAGAAAAGAATGCTTCTGGACTTCATCTATAAATCAAGGAGGACATAAGTACTGTGGCAATACAATCAAGTTGTCACGGAGCAGTCACAGCAATACCAACATTTGTAAACAAAATGTAGTTGTATTTTATTATAGAAACATTTGGTAGCTAATGCAATTTTTCTGGGCTTTTCTGGTCTCATAAACACTGTTATGTGCTCGTATTTAGGGTGTTTAAGTGTGTGCACAAGTAATACTCAGGACAGGCATCTTTCCTTCAAGAAGTTAGTAATTTTGTATTGCTCTTAAGTAGTTAGCCCATGGCATTAATGTAGTATGTAGTCAGGAGTGCCTTGAGTCCTCCACTCTAGTGAATGAGTGTACATTTTAAATCATACCAAGTTCACCACATCATTCAAGTTGCAGAAGCAAACTGTAATATAAATCTTATTCTCCCATTCTGAAAGGAGGTGAATGGAAATGAGGTGCCAGTTCTTCAGAACAAACACAGGCTACTGCTTCACGGTGTGCTCATTACCTCTGTGTTCATTTCATCAGGGTTAAAACTTCTGTTATTCCAACTCCTCAGATTCTTCGAACAGCAATCTGATGGTCTCTTCCGCAGCTACTTGGAAAAATACTCTGACATTAGGGAATGTGTTGGTTTGAGCTAATTGGAGAATTTGAGTGAGAAAAAATTGGACAGGCTGAAAGAGTTGGGGCTTTTCAGCCTGGAGAAGAGAAGGCTTC
>VWZI01013889.1:159138-175987 GCA_013396835.1 Psilopogon haemacephalus | reverse complement strand
AAAAAAAAAAAAAAAGATACAGTAATGCAAAAAATAAACAGAAATGTCAAATAGTATTTAAGTATTTGTTAATAAAATATTTGTGTCCAACAGATTTTTTTTTTGTTCTATGTTATCTATTCTACTTGTTCTGCTTGATTAAAATTTTGATTACAAAAATTTGCATTTTAAAGGAACCTTTATACATGGTCTCTTTCTGTTTTAACACAACTCTGAAGTCCAGAGCCATGGAAAATATTGATACTGGAGGTCAAAACCAGGAAATGGTCTTCTGATTTCTGTATTATGTCCAACTCTCTCTGATTCAGAGCAAACTCAATTAGTAATTTGACATCAGAACTACTTTCAGTGGAATCTCCTGTGTTCAATTGCATTTCAAGAGACTTGTGTTTAGATCTGAAAGCCAAGAAAATGCTGTTACAGACAGCTGCTATTTAAAACATTCCTCTTTAATTAACTGCTGGTTCTTATTTTTCATCAGCAACAGTTTTTACCCTCTCCAGTTTTTCTACTGATCAAATACAGAACAGAGCCATTGTGATACTGAGCAATCTCATCAGTGGTATCCACCACTCAAAGTAAAAAGGTTTTGTTAAAAAAAAAAAGAGGACTTTTATCTTCTTTGAATTAATTTCAGCTTTCAGAAAGTTGAGGAAATGCTACAGTCTTATGACTATGAGAAGATTTTGCATTTCTGGTAATGTGATTATCTGCTTTTAGTTTTGCACATACACGAAGTTTTATATGGACAAGAGATAGTAGACTCATTTAACACGACTTTGTTTTGTGTTAATAAAATACATGCTGTGACTCAGCCTTGCAAGGATAAGAGATTTGAAAGCTTTCAGTAAAAGACTGAAAGGAAAAGTGAAGACACTGTGATAAGATCTATACACATGATGCACTTGCTGCTAACAAATTAACACTTCTCCTCCCACAGATATCACACTCACAGACAGGAAACAAATATTAATGCATTTGAATGCCCGATTTTAATTAGCTGGTCACAAACACCGCACAGGATCCTAATATATGCAGCACATACATGACCTTCTTAGCAACAGTGATTGGATCTGGGCTAAATTTTGATGAAAATAGGTTATATGTGCCTTACAACCCTTGGAAGCACAGGATGCTTTCTGCATGTAAATGTGCTAGTGGGTAAGGAATGTTAAAGACTGATGAAGCTTTGAATGAGGTTTCTAATCATTACGTGGCCAAGAGCACCGATCCAGGAACTGAGCAGCAGCAGAGAAATTATTCTCTCTCAGGGCATGCATACACCAGACAAGAGACAGTGAAAGTCCTAATCTATTCCTTGATTTTTTGCTGCTAGTAAACCCGTAGTGAGTCCATACCCTTCAGTGCCACATCTGGTGTGCAAACTTATCCTGTTCTATCACAGATTCAAATGAGCTGGAAATGGTCTAATTGTTTCATCATCATCCATGTGAGCAATGAAAACACAGATCATGAGTTACCTCAATGTGATGTCACACTGACTTCTGTGTATCCTGTATCTCTTCAGTAAATTAAACTGTTTTTTTCTAGCCCAGAACCCTAATTCTCACATTTATGCCTGGTGTAAGGTAACTGCTATTCATCTACCCTTTTTGGGGTTTGCAGTGAAAATAAGTCATGAATTTACTCTATGATGATTTCTGACGTATGCTTTGTATTCTTTTAAGTACTTTCCTGTTTGGGGAGGGGATAGAGAATATTTTTCTCTTTCTTTTTCTTTTTTTTTTTTTTTTTTTTCTCAAAGTGATTGATTCCAAAATAGCTAGAAGCTTTAGAGAACTCAGCTTATTTTTAGCAAAGAGAAGAAATGGGGAAGGGGATTTAAGCTCTACCATAGGGAAAGGTAATTGCCCTAATATCACAATGCTAGTGGAAACTGTCTGAGTTCTCATATTTCTATTGCAGTTACATAAACTGGAAAAAAAATTTTGATCACACGCAACATGGGTGAAAAATTTGTGTTTCTGAGTCCTGTCATAACATGTTGAAATCTTAAAGAGGCACTGTAGACTCCACTACTTTCTTTACAGGTAGTTATTGTCAGTGGGCTTTTGGTACCACCCCAAACCAGTAAGCACAAGTACAAAGTGAGTATGGGGAAAACATAAACTGAGATATGTGTTTAAGCGTGTTTCAGGTCATCTGGAGGAGATGCCATACACAAAGTTCCACCACTGACTAGGAGGATTTTGACATGCTTCCCAATTTCAGTTCAACCCATGACCTCTTTCTTTCCCTGTTGCATCTCCAACTGTACCACTAGCTAGCAAATACAGAGAGGTTGTGGTGCTGGAGTGCAAATCTATGAACTACAGGCTTACTTCTGACGAGAACAGGCAAAGGCAGTCATCTCAGTCTCTGCCTGGGAGACTTGACAACTGTTGCAAGCTGCCTGAGGAATGAAATGACAGAGAGAGACACTTACTTGGCAGGAAAAACAAACTGATCAAAAGTACTGATTTTCCTCAGCTGCTTGTAGAGTTAATGTTTCAGACATTGTACAAAGGCTCCCATAGCAGCCAGAGCATATCTCTCTCTTTCTCTGTATATACACATACATATATATGTGTGTGTATATATATCTGTAAGTATGTGGGGAGGGGTATGTGTATAGGAAACAGTCTGCCTAAGACACCCTTTTTGTCTGTGAAAGGAAGTGTTTGAATTAGAAGGAGATTCTTCCAAGGATAAAGCATCAGGGACAAATTTATATATGGCAGTAGAAACTGCTTTCTGAACTTCATATAGGAAGGAGTCTGAGATGCAGATTTTATAAACAGACCCCTTTGGAGCTCTGAAGAGAGGATTTGAAAAGTCAAACACATCCAGACCATGCCTATAAAAGTAAAACTTACACTGCCCAGAGCCTTTTAAGCAGCAGACTTATTTCAAACAACAGAATACTATGGCTGTTACTCTTTTCCTTTCTCTGTCTCACTCTCTTTCTCGCCATGTAGAAACGTGTTGGCAAAACTAACCCCTGACTAAAGATGCTGTAGTGTAGAGATTTTACCATTACAACTATAAAACCCATAACTAAAACCTTCAGTGAGAGGTAACCTCATTGATAGTTGCTGCTGAACAGTAAGACAAGAAAGTCAGATGTCCAGAGATGAAGACCTCTTACCTTAACTTAGCAAAGCAAATGAGCTGGACAGACCAGGCATCATTTGATCATCACTTAAGGGTGTTTTTCTTATGCTAGTGGAAAGGTATCATCTTAGAATCATAGAGTGTTTTGTGTTGGAAGAGACCTTTAAAGGTTACCTAGTCTGACTACCCTTCAATGAGTTGGAACATTTTGAACTAGATCAGGTTGACTGAAGCCCCATCTAACCTCATGTTAAATGTTTTCAGGGAAGGGGCTTCTGCCACCACTCTGGGAAGCCTCTGTCAGTTTTCACCACCCTCGTTGTTAAAAATATCTTACTTATGTTTAGTTTATATCTATCCAGTTTTAGTTTAAAACAAATACTCTTTGCCCTGTTGAAACAGGCTCTGATGACAATATTGCAGAGCCTTTTAAGCATCATGGAGACCCAACTCCATGATGGAGCAGGAGATGAAGACATGAAAGAGCCTATCTTTCTTATAGGCTCTTTTTAAGTACTGAAAGGGCACAGTAAGATCTTCCAGAAGCCTTCTTTTTTCCTGGATGAACAACCTCAACACAAAATGAATAAACAAAATTAATTCATCTGAAAATAAATAATGCTAAAATTACATCCAATGTGATGGAAGTGGACTCCTGTGGCAACGTGCATTGGATTGAGATTACAACAGCAAAAGACAAAGGATGTTGAAAAGATCTGCCCAGAAGGAGAGTACTTCTGTGAGGATGCTGTATGCCACTCTTTGTAAAAGGACTGGAATGTCACAGGACCTGTTGGAATGGAGTGATGACAAGATGAAACAGGGTAGCAAGCAAGAGTAGTGACGTCTGGCAGCAACCAGTGAAATGACAACATAGAAAACAAAAAGAGCAGGTGCCAGGAGAGCTGTCATCGAAACCAGTTTTATGGTCCATATCACAGCAAGAAGCTTTGGTCTTATCTTTATTACATAGGCCAGAGTTATGAGTTTCACCTGTAATACAAAGAGTTTGACTTAACCCTTTTGAGCTCTGTTTGCAAATGTTTGTGTATGAGGGTCTTGAGAGTGGTGAGTCTCTGGGTTTGTAGCTGAGCTCCCCAGACAGATGACAACTGCATGAACGGTTTTGTCCTTTGTCTCCAAATCACTTTAAAAACAGCTAAATAACTCATTGTGCAATTATGCAATTCAGAGTTTAAAATAGAAAGTTACACTAATATGGCAAGAACTCCTGGTGAGACTAACAAGGAGTGTAAGAATNAGGAAAAAAAAAAAAAAAAAAAAAAAAAAAATCAATTCCTGTTTGTTTGCTGCCATTGTCAAATATTTGACATTAATATTTCTACTAATGGCCATAAGGAGAACTTGTGAGGGCAGTGTTGCAGTACTGGCCTGCTTCTGATGCATCCACTGACTCTGTAGAATGTGGAGCAGAATGAGGTAATTTGCAGAGCGGAAAGCTGCTGTGAATTCCCTTTTCCCTGATCACGTACTTTTGTTTCCAGTTGACTGGATTGGGCACCACAAACGGAATAGTTAAATTAAAAACTGGTTGAGAAGGATGCAGCTGAAGTCTGCAGGGCCTCTGATTTTTTTTCGGATCACGTCTACACTATATATCATTGTTTATCCTAAGTCCCAACTCCACGATGGAGCAGGAGATGAAGACATGAAATGCAGCTTTTGATGGCTGCAAGAACCTAGAAGATATTCCCAGTCGCTTTCAGCAAAATTTTCTCTCACAGTCCATCCAAACAAAATAGCTCTGCATTTCTTAGCATGGTGGGAGCTAGACATGTCTGTGGGTAAACACAGCAGAAATTGGAGATGCTTCCCCTCAAACTCTCAAATCAGAGTCCTTTAATGTATCAACAGTCAGCCTTAAAACTATTAGTGCACAGCATCTTTTCATTCTGCAAAGGACTTGGAAAGTACACATCTGAGTTGAATGCTTCTGTGTCCTGACGGTTTTGGCAGTTCACAGGAGTTGTTAGTCAAACAAATAAAAAGTGTGCAATTCCTTGGGAGGAACATAAACACTTTGCTCCCCACTTGGGTTTTGTTGTTTGTTTGTTTGTTTGTTATTGTTTGGGTTTGGTTTGTATTTTTTATTTCACTAGAAGTATTTCAAAGAGGAGAAAATTTCACAAGCGTTCCAGTGGCTTCACTTACTGCTGTCTATCCTCCAAAAGACAGCCAGGGTTAAAGATGCACGGCCCTGGCCACTTGTCAGATTTGGCATGCTGCAGTCAACAGCTGGTATAGGCAGTTAATTAGTCCTGCACCCTGCTCAAAGTTCAGTCTTTATTGGCAGGGAAAAGCAGGCTGCACCAGCCCACTTCCCTCTTTCAATTAACAAAGGCCTGTGCCATCAGATTACCTTGGCAGCACGCCATGGCATCCATGTCATTTGCCTGCCTGAGCTTTGCCATGGCAACAGGAGAGCTAACTTTGCCAAAACAGCATCTGGTCTATGGGCAGCAGATTACCTGCCAAATAGATTCAGTGGCTGCAAAGTGCTGCCGGTTGCCCCAAGAAAGGAGAGGGAGGGGGGAAATCTTGTGACTAAAACATGGTTATCCGTTTTGTTTTTTTCTTTCTAAGCAAAGGTTTCCAGAGATCCAGCTTCTGATTTGTGGATAGAGCACGTCTTTATTCTTTCTGGCCATGAAAGCCATTAAACAAAATAGACTTTGGCTTAACCACAAGGTCCTCTGGGCACTACAGAAGCAAAAGACTTTGTGGAGGACTAATTTCTATCATGCAGTAATGAGGCTGGTCTTGACAGAGCACTGATGCTTTTTCATTTCGTGTTATCACTTCCATTTTTTTGGAACATGGACCCAGAAACATGGGCCCAATGGCTTATAAACTGCAGCAAAAATCAGATCAGAATGTCAGCATCATATCTGGTTCTAATGGTCTAGAAAACTCCAGCACAGACAATAGCAGAATTCTAAGAAGTGTGAGACTTCTCCAGTAGACTCTCTGTTTTCAGTAGAGCCTGAAGCTTCCGGATTCATAGGGAGCAAGATTCAAGGATTCTGCATGTAGGCTAGAGCAGTCCTCACTATCAATACAGATTAGTGGATGAGGTGATAGAAAGCAGCCCTGTGGAAAAGGACATGGGGGTGCTTATGGAGGAGAAGCTGCACATGAGCAGACAGTGTGCACTTGCAGTCCAGAAGGCCAATCACATCAATGACCCAGATGAGGGCACAGAGTGCACTATCAGCAAGTTTGCTGATGACACCAAACTGGGTGGAGAGGCTGCCACACCCAAAGGCTGTGCTGCCATTCAGAGGGACTTGGACAGTCTGGAGGGTTGGGCAGGAAGAAATTTAATAAAATTTAACAAGGGTAAGTGTAGAGTCTTGCACCTGGGAAAGAACAACCCCTGAGATCAGTGTAAGGCTGGGGACTGATCTGTTGGAAGGCAGCAAAGGGGAAAAGGATTTGGGGGTCCTAGGTGATGGGAGGTTGACCACGAGCCAGAAGTGCACTCTTGTGGCCAGGAGGGCCAATGCCATTCTGGGGTGTATTAGAAGGGCTTTGGTTAGTAGGTCGAGAGAGGTTCTCCTACCCCTCTACTCTGCCCTGGTGAGGCCATATCTGGAGTATTGTGTCCAGTTCTTTGCCCTCCCAGTTCAAGAGGGACATAGAACTGCATGAGAGAATCCAGCACAGAGCCACAAAGATAGTGAAGGGAATGGAACATCTCTCTTACAAGGAGAGACTGAGGGAGCTGGGGCTGTGCTGCCTGGGGAGGTGACCTCATCAGTGTTTATAAATATTTAAAGGGTGAGCGCCAGAAGGATGAAGCCAGGCTCTGCTGGGGGATGCCTGACGACAGGACAAGGGGCAATGGGTGGAAGCTGAGGCATGGGAAGTTTCATTTAAATGTGAGGAGGAATTTTTTCAGTGAGGGTGACAGAACACTGGAACAGGCTGCCCAGGGAGGCTGTGGAATCTCTCTCTCTGGAGGTATTCAAAACCTGCCTGGACACATTCCTGTGTGATCTGGTATAAGTGATCCTGCTCTGGCAGGAAGGTTGGACTGGATGAGCTTTTGAGGTCCCTTTCAGCCCCTGACATTCTGTGATTCTGTGATCCTGAGCTACATCAAGCAGATCCAGAGAGGTGATTCTGCCACTTTGCTCTGGCAAGACCTCACTTGGAGTACTCCATGCAGGTCTGGAGCCCTCAATACAGGAAAGACATGGACCTGGTGGAGCAGGTCCAGAGGAGGGCTGCAAAAATGATCAGGGGGATGGAGCACCTTTGCACCAAAGAGAGGCTGCAGGAGCTGGGGTTGTTCAGCCTGGAGAAGAGAAGGTTCCAGGGAGACCTAATAGCAGCCTTCCAGTACCTGAAGAGGGTCTACAAGAATGCTGGAGAGAGACTGTTTACAAAGGCCTGCAATGATAGAATGAGGGGCAATGGCTTCAGACTTAGAGCAGATTTAGTTTGTGTTAGGAAGAAATTCTTTACCATGAGAGTATTGGAGCCCTAGAGCAAATTGACTGGGGAGGTGGTTGGGGCCCTATCCTTAGATTTAATCAAAGTGAGGCTTGACAGGGCCTTGGGCAACCTGACCTAGTTGAGATGAACCTGCTGACTGCAGAGAGGGGTTTTCTGATGATCTTTGGAGGTCCTTTCCAACCCAGACCATTCTGTGAGGCTGTGATTCTGTGATTCTGGCTTGTATACGAATAGCTGCTTCATGAAGAGATGAGCTTGACAGAGGTTTCAATCTATGTCTGCTGTGGTATTCATCATCACACAGACCTCAAATCCTGACATTTCCTTGTCCTGCCAGGATGGGGAGAGAACGGAGTCCTCCCAAAGACAGACTCCTATCATTTTATATCACTTTATACTGTCAAAAGTCAGGGACCAGCCACACTGTCAAAAAAACTGACTCCATCCTGACACCTTGAGGGCAGTAGAGCTGTCTCATTGAGTTGTCCAGCCTTCACTTAGGGACAGATTGATCCCAGGACCTGTGTGTGCCACACCTGAAGTGTGATGCCTGCAAAGCAAGGTGGGAAATGTCAGTATTTAAACAATACTCACAGGTCCTTATTTCTGAAAGATGTTCATGTTAGTGTCTAAAGCAGAAGTATGCGTGTTGCATATGTGCTTCAGAGGAGTGGAATCGATCTGAGACTCTTGTCACCTGAAATATACTGCTGAGCCATCCTAGGAAATCCTAATAAATCCTTCTGGCTTAATTGCTAAGTTCTCTGGGGCATGGAGACATGGACAAAAGCAGCATGCTAAATAGCTTTCAGGATACCAGAAGTCTAAGAAGCCAAAACCAAGTATTTCTTATCACTGTGGCATTTCTCTTTGAAGTTTTCCTGTGTTATGCTTTATAAGAAAAGCTTTATTGGGATGGAGAAATTGTTTCATTATCTGCGAGACTGGAGAGTCACCACACTGGAGTTAGTAGGAAGCCACAGGGGAAATTATCCACTAGTATGGGATGCGTTTCTGTATGCAGGGCTGAGTCTTTCACAGCCTGAGAGCACTGTTTTATTTTCAATGATAATACAGGGTACTCAGTTTGATGCAATTTTGATGAGCCTGCAATTTCAAAGTGCTGACTCAGCAACTCAATAAGTTGTCTCATGTTAAGAGTCTCAGAGTAGTAGTCCACCTCTATAACACACGTTATTGTTTGTCACCAAGAGAATGTCAGGGACACCAACCTCATTGCCAAGGAAGTTTTCATCCAGAATTAGGTCAAATCCAGATCAGTTACATTAATATAGTTTAATTATCAGGCTTTTTTTTCAAAGGTTCAGCATGTTACGGTGCCAGGAAGTGAAGTGATGCAGAAAATAATATCCAAGTGAGATGCTTCACTCTTCTTTGAGATAGGGAGATGGGTTATGCATGATTAACACTATTAATGAAAAACAAATTATACCAGGTCTAGATTTAAAGGCTGAGTGTCAGCACAGAGAATTTGCACTAGAAACCAGCACTTCTTGTTTAATTATGACTTGCTTTCTGAATCTCAACATTATGGTCAAGAGAAGTTTTCTGTGAGTTTTTTAGTGCTGTTGGTTCTACATTCTGCTTCCTCCTATTAATAGGACGATAAAAATATTGGTTGTTCTGACCTTTGGAAAGTTCTCAGAATGAGTAGGAAAATGGACTTTTCCAAGGCACTTACTCATTCCTGATTAACAGGTAAAGTCATGTAAATGCTCCCTCACCCCTACCTCAGATATTTCTTGGGTATTACAAGGTGTAAACAGGACCATCTAGGGGCTGAGATTAGGCAGCAATTATTTTTTGTGGTTGATGTCAAGATATTTATTACAACAACATGTAGAAAGTCTGAAGTTGTAGAGTTAGCAGTTATCATCTACAAATACTAATCATGATTCATTCCTGTCTAATGTATGTGGCACAGTTCCAGGCTTTGCTACATGTTCCTTGTGTGTGATATTGAGCATATCATCTGTGTTCTCTATACATTGTGTAAGGAAAGCAGTTCCTCAGACTTCTCTTATAATGATGTAATTTGCAGTATCTGGCTATAGAATTTTATTGCTGTTTGACATTCCTCAGTGGATTATAAAAAAAATAGAAATATTTATTTCTTGAAAAGGAAAAGAAAAAGGAATTTTTTGCCCTTGTCTTGGTGTACTTTCTGTGAAGCCATTGGTGTGAATTACAACCTCCATGCGAAGTTATCAAGTAAGAATTGCAGCGGGGGCCAACATGAAGCAGATACAATGCAAACAGGAGAACAAACTGCAATGAGTAATCCACCCAGATTTCTTGCCCTCTGCCTCCATCCAATCCCTGGAATAATTGCATAGTTTTGCTTAGGCTGGAAAAATGCTCACCTTGCTTTTGCAAGCATACTCTGTGTCGGATTTCAGCTTTATTTTTAGTCAAGTGGATTTGCTGTCTTTTATCATCTTATTTTGTTGTGTTAGCAGGGGCACAGAAGCAGAACAGAGTTTTGTTGGTGCTCCAGTGGACTCTCGCATACACAATCAAAGTTCTCTTGCTTACTTCATGTTCTCATTCATTCATCCAGTGTCTCAAAGGCTGCCAGCTCTGTGGGCATGCAGCCAGTTTTGCATTTACTACTGGGGTTTTTTTGCTGGCTGCCAGTCACAAAGGATGGTGATAAATGGATTCAGCACCACCTATTAGGATTAACCAATGGCTTAAATTCATTCTGAACCCTCTTACTGCCAAAATTAATTGCACTAAAATTAATTATGCTATGTTATCCACTGAAGAACAGGGCAAGGTGTGGAAAATACCCATCTTAATGTTTACTGCTGTCTGGAGCTGAAGTAACCAGTGGAATTTACAGGACACGGATCCCATTTTGCTTATTACATTCATAATCATACATGCAAAATTCCTTCTTTCAGCTGTCCCTACTTTTTGGTCTCAGAGAGTTTGTTCTACATGGTGGCTTCCACAATTCAGGTCAGTCAGAACAGAACCTCTATGGTGATCTGCAAAGCAGCTTGGAGAGCAGGAGAATCCTCATATTTTAGTAAAAACTACTAGCTCGTTTGGAATCCCATTTACTGTTTTGCAGGATATGGCATTGGAAAGAAATACGTTAATACATTATTCAGCAAGTTGATTGCTTTGCAAACCTAAGTGGTCCCAAGTTATTGATTGCAGTCATTCAGATCAGTCTTCTGCTGAAGAGCAGATGCTGAAAAAAAAACCCCAATGCAACACCATACTGAAGTCCTGAAACTCTTCACTGTCAAAGTAGCAGATTGTCAAATAGTTGACACAGTGGAACCTGCTGTGGTGGCATAGAGATGATGAATAACCTCAGTTAAGTTTTATTAGGTCCATATATTGTTAAACATAGTGCTTAAGAACAACACTTGGATTAGAGCTCCTTTTGGGAGTTCTGTATCAAGGTGAGTAACAATGGCAGATTCTGGTCTAGGCTAGACAACAGGATGAAGGTTTAACAGTGATGAAATGACAACAAAGCCGTAAGAGTCACAATGTCCTTGCAAATGATCTGACTCCTTCCTTTTGTGTACTTTTCTGCATTCTGATGAAGTCTGAGGCCTATATACAACACACAGGCAATCAAATTTCCTTGATCAGAAAACTTTCAGTTGAAGGGAAGAATATAATTTAAATCATAGAGGAAAGAGATAGAAAAAAAAGTAGAAGAAAAGCAGGTTTTTAGAAACATTACTTACAAATTAGTGGAATGTCACTGTTTCCTGTTGTTTTCCAATCTAATCCAGACAAGCAAATCATTACTTTTTTACTAATTCAGGAAAGAACATGTCTAATTTATCCTTTCCAAAGGTTCATCTATAGTGTGCTCACATGTTTTGCTAGTTGCCCAGACAACATCAGGTGAACAATGGACTGGTTAGTCTGAAAGGTGATATTTAAGCACTGGTTGTTTTGTGCAGTGTGCAGCACCTCATTACTAACATTCTCCAGAGTAACTCATGAATTACTTCATAATGCTCAGAGCCTCAGAGAAAAAATCATATATTTAGGTGGACCTACATAAGCCATGTAGACACAAAGAGCATAAGACTCCTTTCTATTCTACTTTGGCTTCTTCTCACTCTTTTTCATGACACCAGTAACCAGCTTTTTCATATCCTTCTTGCAGCTGTGCACATCCACCACCATTTGTGCCAAACCTGGAAGCAGGTCTGAGTGGACCAGTAACCTGACACCTTAGCACATGGTCTTACCCATGAACATATTTTAATGTTCTTGCAACAGTCACCTTCATTTGTCTACATGCAACCTGCCTGAAGTTCATTTACAGATTTCAGCTGGAGAATGAACATGTTTTGACAAGGTGGTTTGGACGTGAAATAGGACAGTACTTCAGTAGCTTCATTCCAGATCGGAAAGTCGAGATGGAAGCTTCTGAAAAAAAAATAGGGAATTAGTCCCTTGCTACATCCAAAAAAAAATCCTGGGAAGATGACCATCCAACACTGCCAGGCATAGGGGGATAGGACTGGACTGTACGGCCCACATGAAAAGATCAAAAGGACAGAAGTGGCAGTTCTGAGGGTTCATTTCTGCAAAATCCCAACTTTTAAGCAAGGCAGCAGGGGTTGGCCCTTAAATTCCCTGCAAGCCGACACAGATCAGAAGAAACACTCTATGATACTCAGCAGGACGTATTAGAACCTTTTGGCTGAAAACAAAGTGATTTACAATGTAGCAAACATTCACAATATAATATGACCACAGCATTTTGAGTTGAAACATCAGAAAGACTTCCCACTTGTTACTACATCTTCCTCTGTGCAAATAATGCATTGTGAACAGAGTATTATCCATGTGTTTTCCACCACTGTTTAATTGCATGGGAGGCAATTAGGCAGACCAGAGAGCCATATTAGCAACAGATAAACACAGTGCAAATATGATTAAAAGTAATTACAGTAGAGAAGTTATCTGCTAACTCTTAGTGTTTCTGAGGACTCAGATAGGAGTTCCTAAGGTGATTCTCTTCAGAAATCTGAGTGTTACTGCAGTGACCTGATACAGTATTCTGAGTTTCAAAGTGTGAGCTATTTTCCTGTCAGTGTTTTTTCTCATGTCTTCTTCCAAACTCACTTGTGATGTGATTCAGAAGAGAGCAAATCCTTGCAGAATTTCCCAAAACCTCATTAATTTCTGACTAGGACATCCCTTCACCTTGCAGACAACCTCTCTTCTACCATTTTCCTTCCACTCTTATCCTTCTCGGTCCACCCTAAAGCCTCCTCTTCCTTACATCGTCTTTTCACATCAGATACCCTGCTGACACTGACCCTAGTTAGCCTTTCCCCTCTATTCTTCTTCAGCAGACAACTGAGCAGCTTATTTAAAATTAAAAGATGGATATGCATTCATCTATAATGTGAATGGATCTAGAAATCTTCCCTTTAAATGTGCATCTTCTGTGTCTCTCCTCTTTAATTTCCAGACTTTGCTCCTCTTTTGTCATTCCCTGTCTTCTACACACACCAAAGTGTGTGTAGCCCCAGTGCCTTCAAGATCAAGGGCTTTTGCTCATCATTTTTTGACATTGCACAAATTCTAACAGCAGCTGAAGCTTCACTGTATCTAAGGATCCCAAAATGGAACCAAAGAAAAAGCTCACTGAACTTTCCGTGGTTTGAAACCAACATATTTTGCCCAGCTATAATTGACTTACATTTGAAACTCATGTCTTACCTTCTGAGACTCATTTCATGCACATAGAAACTGTATTTTCTATAAATTTATCTAATACTCCATTTCCAAACTATTTTGGGTTTTTTATTTTCTAATTTTCAGATGCTGCTCAAAATTTTGATTTTCAGCTGTTGAATCATCAAAGTATTTCTTCTCCAGGCCTCAGATCTTGTCTTCACAAAAGCAGTGTTATTCCAGTGCTAGCAATGCCTTTTCACATCCAGTATCAGAAGGCTACAAATAACTGAGAGAGGATAGAATGCAAAATTTGTATTAGTACTCAGCAAATGGTCTATTTTTATTGTAAAAATAGTTTACTCCATGCCCAACAGGTTCAGCTCGATATGTATAACTGATGGCCCTGGAAAAAAACAAAACAAAACAAAACAAAACACCACAAAAAACAAACAAGCAAAAAACCCCCAAACCAAACCAAAACTAAAAGAAAAAAAAAAGGCTGATTATGATTCCTTTTAGCACCTGCACAAAGGCCAAGACTGCAGAACAGAATTTCTAAAGCAATATGGGACATAATACAGTACAATTCATAGAATGAAAGAGTCATAGAATGGTTTAGGTTGGAGGGGACTTCAAATATCATCCAGTTCCAGCCCTCCGCCATAGGCAGGAACACCTCCCACTAGAACAGGTCACTTGAGGCCTCATCCAACCTGGCCTTCTACATCTCCAGGGAGGGAGCAGCCACAATCTCCCTGGGCAACCTGTTCCAGTGTCTCACCACCCTCATTGTCAAGAACTTCCTCCTAACATCCCATTTAAATCTCCCCTCTGCCAGTTTAAACTCATTAGTCCTTGTCCTGTCATTACAAGACCTTGTGGTATAGTCAATTACCAGGAACCTTCCTAATCAATTAGCTGATCTCTAATTTTATAGCATTTACTTTGTGCCTTCAGAGCTTTTGATCTACAGGGTGCTCTGGTAGAAAGTTTCCCTCTCATTAGAAAGTCCCAAGTTTTGCTTTAGGTAGGGCTGGGCTGTGCAAGCAGAGGTGCTTTGCAGTGGTAGGTGAGGTTCTTTATTAAGAGCTAATGAACATTGTACAAACAAAATTTCCTGTGCAGCTAGGTGAAGAAATGTTACTCATTGCTCATTTGGGGGCATATTTACCAGGCTATTTCAGGCTCTGAATCAGGCCATTAACTTGATAGTGTCTCAGAGTACATAAAGTCAAAGCATTTGTCCTCATATAGCCAAGTGGAAAGACGGAAATGCTTCCAGAGGGTGATTCTAAGTGCCTGCTTTGGTTCTTCATAGCTAAGCAAAGCAAATCTTTGTCCTCTAGCTGTACAAATTCCATGAAGTTTTATGGAAGTCCCTGTAGATTCTGCCAAAGATAGAACAGAAGAACCTTAGCCATCTTATATGGGGTAAGACTATACTGGCTTGCTTAGGATTCTTACAGGAGTGCCCCACTTCATGTGGTGTGCCTGGGACATAGGTGGCTCCTATTACCAGAGAGCATTAATTGCAGAATTACAGAGTTGCTGAGGTGGAAAGAGATCTTGAGATTATGCACTACCATCCCCTGCTCTAGCAGGGTAAGATCATGGAGCAGATCCTCCTGGAGGCACTGCTGATACAAGACAATAGTGAAAAGGTGATTGGGTCCAACAGCATGGCTTCACCAAGGGCAGATCCTGCCTGACAAACCTGGTGGCCTTCTATGAACAGGTCACAACATTAATAGATGAGGGGCAAGCAACTGATGTCATTTACCTGGACCTGAACAAAGCCTTTGACACTGTCCCGCACCACATCCTGGTCTCCAAGCTGGTGAAACATGGGCTTGATGGGTGGACCACCAGATGGATAAAGAACTGGCTTGATGGCCACACCCAAAGAGTGGCTGTCAATGGGTCCATGTCCAAGTGGACACCAGTGACAAACGGAGTCCCTCAGGAATCAGTCCTGGGACCAGTCTTGTTCAACATCTTTGTGGGTGACATGAACGGAGGCATTGAGTGCACCCTCAGCAAGTTTGCTGATGACACCAAGCTGTGTGGTACAGCAGACAGGCTGGAGGGCAGGGATGGCATCCAGTGGGACTTGGACAGGTTGGAGAGGTGGGCACAAGCCAACATAATGAGGTTCAAAAAGACCAAGAGCAAGGTCCTGCAGCTGGGTCAAGGCAATCTCAGGCACAAATACAGGTTGGGCTTTGACTGGCTGGAGAGCAGCCCTGAGGAGAGGGACTTGGGAGTGCTGGTGGATGAGAAGCTCAACATGACCCAGCAGTGTGAACTTGCAGCACAGAAAGCCAACCAGATCCTGGGCTGCATCAGGAGAAGTGTGGCCAGCAGGTCGAGGGAGGTGATTCTCCCTCTCTACTCTGCTCTGGTGAGACCCCACCTGGATTACTGTGTCCATTTCTGGAGGCCCTATTACAAGAGGGATGCGAACGTGCTGGAGAGTGTACAGAGAAGGGCCATGAGGATGCTCAGAGGGCTGCAGAACCTCTCCTACGAGCACAGTCTGAAAGAGTTGGGGCTGTTCAGTTTGGAGAAGAGGAGGCTCCCAAGTGACCTTATTGTGGCCTTCCAGTATCTGAAGGGAGCTTACAGAAAAGCTGGGGAGGGACTTTTTAGGCTATCAGGTAGTGACAGGACTAGGGGGAATGGAGCAAAGCTGGAGGGGGGGAGATTCAGATTGGATGTGAGGAGGAAGTTGTTCAGCATGAGAGTGGTGAGGTCCTGGAATGGGTTGTCCAGGAAGGTGGTTGGGGCCACATCCCTGAAGGTGGTTGGGGCCACATCCCTGAAGGTGTTTGCAGCCAGGCTGGATGAGGCTGTGGCCAGCCTGATCTAGGGTAGGATGTCCCTGGGCATGGCAGGGGGCTTGGAACTAGATGATCCTTGTGGTCCCTTCCAACCCTGACTGATTCTATGATATTTTGTTCCATTTTCTGTTTGATAGCCAAGTTAATGCTGGTGTCCACTGACTAAGTCTACTAAATCTAGTAGTGCTAAACACAGAGAGTCACACATTTGCAAGATGGTGTTCTTAAAACCCGTGTGCTGGGTCCCAGAGAGTCTGTGTCCATTTTTAGGAAGAGGCATGAAATCTGAGAGGGAAGGAAGAGGGGAAAAAACCGGGAGGTCTGACAACATATTTCACCCCTGTTTTCTAATCAAACTAATAAGCAGGTAAGCTTTTGGAGCTAAATTGCTATGCCCTCACTGCTTAACTCTCTACTTCAGCCTGTCACTGAATGGCTGAAAGTCCTTTCCAGGATGCTTTAAGAGCAGCTGATCTTTTAGGTATAGCAAAGGAAGATTGCTACAGCTGTGGTAGTTGGCCTGTAAGTTTCTTTTTTTTTTTTTTTCTCTCTCAATTTTTTTTTTTTTTCTTAAATTCACCATGCCATGCATCTTGAGTAAAGAAAGTAAAGCGTTCAATTTCCATTCCTTTGTGTGATGCATTTAGCCTGTATTTCTATGAAAAGCTGTGTGGGTGTTGAGAGAAGAGACTTTTTAATGGAAACCTTTTTTTTTTTTT
>VWZI01013889.1:122947-152776 GCA_013396835.1 Psilopogon haemacephalus | reverse complement strand
TCCCCTCCCCTCCCCTCCCCTCCTGAAGCTGTTTGATCAGTGAATGTTGCTTCCAGCCATGACAGGAACTTTTACTTTCCAGGAATTTACGTTTCCCTGTAAAATGGAAATCAAAGGAAAGACTAAATTTTTGCCAAGCTACGCAGACAAGTGAGTGTTCTCCATGATGTATCAAGTGTAGGGACTTCAATAATCTATTCTGGGCTTGCAGTACTGACATAAAATTCTTAGTAGTGCTGGTGATACTATTCAAAATATTGTGGGAAATAAGCATCTTCTGTTAAAAAGGTGTTCCTAGGTAAGGAGGATGTTCATTAATATTAACTGCCAATATTTCAAAAGAAAAAAGAAATTATACAGACATAATTTGATTCTGTCCTCTGAGGGAGCACATTGCCACTTGCTATGCATTAACTCTAAGTTTCTTGTCACTAAACTAACCTTTCCTTATCTTCTATTTAGCAGAAAGAATTCTTTGTCCAGTTTAAACTGCCAGATTTTTCTTAGAAAACCTCCTTGTAGAGGAGATCCTGAAAGCCTAAATTCCACAGAGTGTTTTGTCTTGCTAATGACTTCTGAGCACAATTGGATGCCCAACTGTGTGTCTTTGTACTTCAGCTGTTTTGGGACTGATTTGTGCACAGAGTGAAAGTAGACAGCTACAATTATGTCTAAGGGAATCCTCCCTCAGAGCATGTGAAGGGGACAGGAGCACTGTTGCTCTAGCAGATCTTGTTGTCTCTGCAAATGGCAGTAGCTAAAGAAGAGGGTTAACAATGAGATAAAAGGTTTTCTCTGGAGTCATTAAACTGTGAGGAAAAGTTGAGGGTCATGAATTGTTACATAAAAGGAATTAATGAGCATGAGGTGGGAGGTAAAGATATTAATGGATTGCTGACACCTAAGTTATAAAGCAGTCAAGCGCCCTGACTGGCAGAGTGTCTGCATTTGCAGAGCAGATTTACATTTTGAAGATCAGATAGCTGCATCTCAGTGTTTTCAAGTATTTCACATTACCTTTCACCAATTGTACAGCGATAATTGCTCATGTCTATTAGGACTGTGAAGACATAAATCAACTTAATCACACTATGCAGTGTTCATATATTTTTCTTTATATGTTTCTCTACTGGTTTCTTGGGGGAAAGAAAGGTCATAGGAGCACCCTGAACCAGAAGGAGAAACTTCAGAGAGACAACTGGTGAGGGAAGAGAGAGAACATAATTAAACAGAGGTGATAATACAGACTTAAAAGGAAAAACTGGATAATAGTGTGTATTAATACCACCCATCACACCCTAGGTCATCCAAGTAACTTGTAGTTTATTGTAACATGAAGATACAGGGAATAAGCTGGCTCCACAGCTGCTGGGAACCCCTGTCCTGCTACATGTCCTGGTGATAAAGTGTGAACTGGGAGAAAGCTCTTGAAATATGCTGCTTTGAATAGCAAGTAATAGTCAGTGTAGGAGACAGCACCATGCCCTGGATGGATTATTTGCAGACAGCGGCAGACAGAAGCCCAAACAAGTAAGGCTGTTTTGTCCTCCTCACTTGAAGGGAAAGCACTGGAGCGGTGCCCATCAGGTACTGACCATGTCCTAATAGAACTTATCTCCTTCCATTCTCCTGTCCAGTCTTTCAAATCTGACCTCCAAACTTATGACCTGAATATAGGACTTTTAAAAATCTCTTGATGATCAGCAGAAAAATAACAAGGATATATATAATCTTCCACTAACTAGATGCAGAAATGCCTACATTTTCACTGTACCAGTTGGGGCACATCACAGGCATTGGTGATTTCACTTGTACTTGCTAATTTGTTACTGTCAAGTATCAGTGCTGGAATATGTTCATTTTCACAGAAGACTCCAATTAGCCAGAGGCTAACGAAGCTGTTGAATACAGAGAGAGCATTTTCATTATTGAGACTTGAAATAAGATTAGTGAGGCAGGACATTTATTTTAATTTCTTCCGGGTGGCATAAAGCCCTGGATTTTGTTGTTGTTTTTGTTTGTTGTTTGTTTCTCTCTAATTTCAGAAGAGCTTGTGGTTTAGAAATTAAAGACCCAATTAAGCTGCATGTCTAAAGCAACAAAATGCAACACAAGTAATTCTTTCTGACAAAGCAGCCTTTCAGAACGGGCTTCAGCCTCTTGTAAGCATCAAATGAAAGGTCTTCTGAGAAGCTTCTTGTCTTAGAAAACAGTCCAGCACTGGCAGCTCTAGCCCTTCAACATAGAACTGATACACACACTGTCAATGATGGCATATATAGGTAATTAAAACAAAACAAAACTGTGCTGGTTTGAGCTAATTGGAGGATTTAAATGATAAATTAGGCTATAGGCTGAGAGAGGAAAGCACTGATGATACTACTTCACTCACAGCTTTACTGAGAAAGGAAAAAAAGTCTTTTAAGAGTTGTAACTTAAATATAGATAAGTCAGACTGCTTCAGACCTCTTTGGGGCTGTGGCTGCTCTTGCATGGCTCCTTTCTCCCTGCCTTTTGTAGCTGATTCTGAATAATCCCTCTAACTTCTTTTCCTACTACTAACCCCCCTGGCCAATCTACCTTTGCCTATCTGCTGCATCAACAGATGGTGAGAAAAGACTGGGGAAGGGGGGAAAGTTGGTAGGGGTGGTTAGAAACCCCTCTTAGGGATTTTGATCTCTGGGAGGGGTGTGGTGTTTCTGTATTACCTTTTTTACTGTATTTATCTGTAAATGTCTGCTATACACTGTAAATATATGCTTGTATATTGTGAATTGCTGTAAATATAAAGCTTCATTCCTTAACTTCCAACCAATTGAGTCATAGCCTGAGTTATTTCCAAGTGTGAGGGGGCAGCTAACTGCTAAATCACCACAAAAACAAGCAACCAAAAACAAACAAAAAACCACCCCACAAAGATTGTGAGAAACTTGCAACCGTTTTCACTGATGGGTATGCTGTAACATTGTGTACATGAAATGCAGTCATCAGGGCTTCCCATCACATAGAGTGTGTATGTTTGAATAATAGCTGTGGCAACTGCTTACATAGAAGAGGAAGACTAAGAAGTTACATGAGCTATTTTTTACTGTCTTGTTAGGCGAAAACAAGGGAGAAAAAAAAAGGTATTTTTCTTATTTGGATTTCTAAAGAACTTTTCATGTTGTTCATCCTAATAGCCTACAGTGAATACTTGGTAAACCATGTGGTAGACAATCAGAATAGCCATGATTAGTCAGGAAATTTATGATGAAGCACTGAAAATGCTATAAAATGACTCAGAAAACAAGGACACCAAATGGATTTATATGTAAGTGGAACTGGAAAGAGTAAAAAAAAATAATTAAAAATATATGATTGGGCCTGGGGATCTGTTCTGTCAACTTATGTGTGACAATATAGTGAACAAGGGAATGAATGAAATAGGGTCCAAAGCACTTTCTTCAGGGACATGAAGCTGGAGCTATACGACAACTATATTTTGTACAGGCAAAACGGTGCAATAAAGCTATAGCCTTAAGCTTTTGCACAACAATAATACACCTCTTTCATTTTAGATAAAATATTAGAAGTTAACTTTCATGGAAAATAGAAATTTATTTTTTTTACTCTATAATTCTATAGAGTCGTTCACTTATGAATGTCCACTCACCTAAGATCTGTGCTACCAAGACATTGACTGACAATGAGTTGTACTGAAATGTGGTTGAATGACAGCTCTTGTAATGGATCTGCAGTACATAGGAAGAATACACTGAAACTCACAGGATTACATCAAGTACTACACATTTTGTTACAGAAAGAAGGGCCATAGAATGGAGTATATCTGGGTATGAAATTCAAGTCCTAATGAATCTGTAAATGGTTTACTATCAAGTTGCACAGCCATAAACTTATTAGAGGCCTGAGCTTGAAGAACATCACAAAAATAATTATATCTAATCAAATATCTTCACGGTGACTTGTATCATAAACTATTAAAATATTCTATCAAAATAAGGCTTCTAGACACCTCTTCTTAGCACCTCCAGCGACTGGTAATTCCAGAGAACAAAATATAGTGGGTTTGATCTAACTCTTAGTAATACATGAAAGTCGGTTGAGATATAAATTAACTTCCTACACATTTGGAAAGCAGAATATAAGCTAATTCAAGCTCTTGTAAAGAACGCTAATAAAACTAATCAAAAGGCATTAATCTCTCTTATTGCATCTAAATCACTGACAACTATATCGTCTGAAATATATAACAGTGTAGGAATCCACCTTCATTCAAGTCCCTAAGTGCAATGAAAATCTCCTCCTATGCATTCACCCTTGTGACGTGCTGAGTTTGCTTAACAGGGCTTACTAAGTAGGGTTTATACTCTCTTTATATTCCCAAAATGCTAAATTGGAGTGGAGAGTTGTGTTTACCTTTACATTGAATTTCTTTCATAGAAGAATCGATTTACTTCATTATTGGATTTTTATTCCTTTTTAACATTTCCTTCCAATAATTCTCCTCACGTGTCAAGGTATCACTGTATTTTCTCTTGCTGCCTTATTTTCAATCTGTTGAATATGTGCCTTCTTAGTCATCAAGAACCGATGATTGTTTAAAACCAAGGTGGTTTCGCTCTTCAACAGTGGCCTCCTCTTTAGTTTATTGCTGGTTTAGGTTTTCTTTCTTTGTTTTGATTTGTTTGGTGCTTTTTGTCTGTCTGTCTGAGTTTTGGTGTTTGGGGTTTTTTAAGCAATCAACAGGAGAAAATGTGAAAGACCTATTTTCCAAAGGAAAAAGAAAAAACATACAGGATTGAACACCTGCTCTTTACTTCAGAAATAGCCCACGATATTTTTGATTACAGGATGTTCAGAACTGTATACAACCTGATGAAGTCAAGGTCAGGCATTGCTGTAATGAACTAATTAGTTCAGTGCAGGGTTTTAAATCATGCTTCAATTCCATTCTACCCTGCCTCTCTTACCTCTTAGCTTAATTTATATTACTTTTTATTTTTGCCTTCCTTCACCAGGGAAGCATTAACTTGGGTTCAGTAGCACTCCTCAGTGCCGTCATTGTAGAGGTGAATTTCAGTAAGCCGCTTCTTTCATTTTCTCTCTTCCCCCCCTCCCTCTTTTAAAAACATCCTTCTTACTCCTGAGGACTGGGAAATGCTAAATGGAGTGCTGACCTGACAATATACCTCTCTATTTTGCTGTTATGACATTCATTCCATGATCAAGAAATATTTTGTCTGCCACAAGTAATTTCTTAGATAAAATACAGCAGGACAATTCTACTCTCTTGCTGTATCAGCAAATTAATTTTCTAACAAACATGAATTTCTTAAAAGAAACATTCTAGGCATCATTTTATTTGCTGGAAACGCTTCATTTGATGCAAGATTTTCTGTTGTCCAACTCAGCTACCCTTTACAGCAATGGTATTGTGTAGATCTTCAGCTGACATCTTAGAAACTTGGGAACTCTTTTACACAGGTCTGTGACATAAGGCTTAAAGACGGGCGATGCTATTTAAAACGTTCTTATTTCATTGCTTTGAAGCTTAGTAGGACTTAGGCAGATATTATCATTCAGTGCGTGATGCTTAAAATTACTTTAATTCTTACCAAGGAGACAACTTTGGTCATTCTTAAAAAAAAAACCAAACAAACCAAAAACTAAGACCAGGGTAAATTAAGAACGTAGAGTATTTTACTCATAGCTCCTTTTTCTCTTGATGGCACACTAAATGCATGTCTGTGTTTATTTCTGTATGTGTATATACATACTTAAATATATAAGTGGAATATAGTATAAATATGTTCTATATATCATTTGTATTTAGGCAAACAGAATTTATGGATGTCTATATGAGTGACTGACTTTTGACTGGAGAGAAAGCATTAGAAATTCAGATTTGCCAGTTAAGAATTTATATTACTGGGTTGTGTTTTAGATTATACTGAAGAACCATTTTTTGTAAGCTTGCAGTTGTGATTACATAAAGCAGTATAATATCTGTATTATATGATTATGGACATCAGTCAGAGATCCTAACTAGGCTTTAAGAAATCAGTAGGAAAAATGAGTTTCCAACACATGAGTAGCTGAACAGTGATCTTCTAATACAATAATTGCCACTAACAATAGGACTTCCATTACAAAGATTCCAGAAGTGTATGCGAAGGTGTCAGTCTCTGTAGCAAACACATAATGAGGCAGACAGGATCTTTCCCCAGCTTTAGCAATCTTCAACTGGATTTCAGGTCCAGTCAATTTGGCAATTATCTCTAGGTGGATGTACATGCTTTTATATTAGACACTGTGCATTTAAAAATTGAGCAACTGATCTCAGCAGCACAGTGCTTTGTACAAGAATCAAAAGAATAAATCAAGCATCAAGAGGATAATAGCTGTAAGAGGTCCACATAAATAGCCAAATTTATGTCACCTCCCTCAAATCTCTTGCAAAAGTACTCCTGTGGGACTATTTATTCTTTGATGCTTGTCACCATGATACAACTGAAGTCAATACTACGAACGCAAGGTCCAAAACTCTTAAGAACTTGTAGATAAAATGAGAGCAAATCAGAATATAATGTCGCTGCATTCAGACACTTCAATCTTCTTATGGAAATTCTACCAAAATATAAGGAATGGAGAAAACATCCATCTATGACACTATCCTTTGTCTTCCTCTGAGACCCCCTAAGGATGAAAAAGGCCATTTCCTCTTGTCCTATTACTTGTTACTTGGGAAAAGAGACACAATCCTTTCATGTGGTTGTAAAGAGTGATAAGGTCTTCCCTGAGCCTCCTTTTCTTTAGGCTAAATGACCCCAGTTCCTTCAGGTGCTGTGAGTAGGACTCATCGACATATCTGTGCATAATGCTATGTGGACATCTGCAATTTTCTAGAGACATGAGAGAAGAATCAAATTTTCTTCATAACCTAACCAAATGTGGTGAGTGAAAAGCTACTTGTGAAACAAGGGACGTCTTACGAAAGTATATTTTTTTTTTTGTAAAGGGGTAGATTCTGTCAGAATTGTATTGAGTCTTTTAGTCTTTTGTTTTGCTTGTTTGTTTGTTTTTGGGGGTTATTTATTTGTTTGTTTGTTTTTAACTGAGATAAGTGTATTTTGGACAGGATAACAGAAAAGTTATGCTATTGTACACCCATTGTTGCTCTACCTGACAGGAAAATAAATACTACAGCCCCATTCCTTACATGGGATATGTCAGTCTAGCACAGGTAATTGCTACTAAATTGATGAGCTATGTAATATAATCAATTATTTTAGAATAAACAAGCTATAAATACCTCTCCCAAAGGAGGATACCAGTGGGACAGATACAGCCTGTATTTAGTCATGCTGGTTGCAGTGGAGCTCTTGCATGTGTCCCCTTCTCTGAAGGCTTATTTCATCTACTTGCATCAAAAAAAACACCTAAGCTAAGTTGACAGAAGTTGGCATTAAGATTACTATTCTTCATTCACAGTGCAAAATGCTTCCCCTGGGAACAGGCAGAAATTTCAAATAGCAACATAGTTCACATTCTCAAACTCTAGAAGAGAGACTTTGATGTCCATCTTTTAAAAAGTTCTCAGAAGTATTTTTTCCTCATTATTACCTCAGTTGGATGAACTTCATGCTCACCCTTCAGGAAAGTGCTCAAGCATTTGAAAACTAGTTTCCCTGTTTCTGCAATTTAAAACACAATGGATTGTTCTCTGTGACTATTTTTATTTACTGTACTTCATTGGTTAAGTGTTTCTAACAATATTCGAGAAGGAGTGAATTGAATTTCAGGCTAATTTCTGCAATTCTACCACACATCCTTGCTCTTGGTGAATCTATGGATTTCTATGTTTTAGCATGGTGGCATAATATACTGTGCTTCATGTAAGTTCATGGTGCTATTCTGATTTGCCTCACAGTGCGGGAAGTCTCCTCTCGAAAGAAGCAGAAATTTCAAATAGTGATGAGGGCCCACAAACTCTCAGCCCAATTTGATCAGTTGGAGGTGAGAACAGTCAATTCCTCAATGAAAAAGAAAAACTTTCAGATATTCTCATACATTATTTCATTTGATGAAATTAGGGGAGAGTTGAGAATATTCAAGAGTGTCCTTGGTTTGCAGCTTCTGTGAAACTTTATCTCAAATCCCCAGTCTTAGAACAGAAACAATTTGTAAAGAAGCAGTAATCCTGGAGGATGTTGCAAACTGATCTTTTCTTTACGCTGTTCTAGAACTGCCTCTACATTCCACAGACTCACCTACCCACTCAGTCACCATTTTAATGTTTATCTGTGTTGGTTTGAGCTAATTGGAGAATTTGAGTGAGAAATTAGACTATTGGCTGAGAGAGAGTTAAACACACAGTGTCACTTCACCAAGTTTCACTGAGAGGAGGGAAAAAAAAAATTGTTTTAAGAGATGTTCCCAAAACAAACAAGATTAGCAGAGGGCCAGTCTGCTTTGGGTCTGAGCTGGCTCCGGCAGCTTTCTCCTTTGTCTCACAGTCTTGGTGGCTGAATTCAGAGTAAAATCACTAAACCTACTAACCTTTTCTCCTACCATTAATCTCTCTGATCTTCAGCTTATCTGCAGCATCTGAGGTGGTGAGATAAAGCTGGGAAAGGGGGGGGAAGGTGGTAGGGGGGTTTGGCTACCCTCTCTTGGGGGGTTTGGTCTCCGGGAGGGGTGTGGTGTGTGTGTATTACCTTTTTTACTGTATATTTCTGTAAATATCTGTTATATCTTGTAAATATTTGCCTGTATATTTGCATTGCTGTAAATATAAAGCTTCATTTATTAATTTCCAGTTTTAGCCGGGGCTTAAAGAGGTGGGGGGGAGGGGGGGGCGGGGCAGGTAACTGCAAATCCACTACGTTATCTTCCATGGAGTTTGCTAACATGTTTGTATGCAAGGAAGTGCAGTTAATCACACCTGACCATAAAAAAGACTGACAGGATGGAGAGCTTCATCTGTGTGTAGGGAAGAGTCTAAAGGAATCATCAGTTCAGGACAGCTAACCAAGCAGCAAAAGACTGCACAGGAATCCTTGTACAAATACTCTACTTCAGTGCTTCACAAATAAGTAATCAAGCCCTTAGTTTAAAAATAGCCACTACACACTGAATCAGGAACAGATTGCAAAAAGTAGCTTAGTGAATGGTGTGCCAAACATATACTAATTTCTGTGCTCAGCTTGGAATGTGGTGCCCAAGGAGTCAGGATAACAGCCAGCCTCTTCCTAAGCCCAAGCAGTACTGTTGTGTGCTGGTTTGAGGTTAACCAGAATACTTTAATAAGAGAAATTATGTTATATGCTGAGAAAGGAAAATGTTGGTGATGTCTCCTTCACTGATACCTTTGCTCTCCAATACAAAAGGAAGAACTCAAACATAGATAAGACAGAGATGCTCAGGTCTGAGCTCTGGCTGTTGGTCTCTCCTTCTCCCTGCCTTCCAGCTGGATCTGTGTAACCCAACTAAACAATTCCTGCTTCTAACCCCCCCAGCTGATCTTCCCTGCTTACCTGACACACAAGACAGATACTGCAATAAGACTGGGGGGCAGGGGGGGAAGGGAGGGGGGAGACGGAATGGTGGTTGAGAACCCCTCTTGGGGACTCTGATCTCTGGGAAGGGTGTGGTGTTTCTGTATTACCTTTTTACTGTTTATATCTGCAACAGATAGTAAATATCTGCTTGTATATTGTGCAAAGTTGTAAATATAAAGCTTCATTTATTAACTTCCAGCCAGCTGAGTCTAGTCTGGGTGATTTCAAAAGGAGGAATGTAGGGGTGTGGAGTTGGGTAACTCCCGAACTACCGCATGTTGATACATTGTAATGTTAGGATGCTACTCTGCCTTCTTATGCCTCACAGACAGACCAAAATAAGACCATTTTGCTTCTTTTTCAGGTGTTGGGAGATCTAATGAGTCATATATCTAATTTAAAAAAAAAAAAAAAAAAAAGAGAGGAAAGGAACAGCAGGGCTACCAATATTGCATATTTTGTCGTGTTTACTTTTGAGACCTTTAAATGAGAACAGTAGTAGAAGAGAGGTTGTAGAAAGCTCTGTAAGTTATTCACTATGTCATCTTGAAAGATGAATCCTGAAGTGTTTCAGATCATTCTAGTACATAAATTTCTTTGGAAGCATGAAGTTTTGGAAAGATAGTCACATGATAGTCAAGTGATCTCCAGCTTTTACCTGCCCATCTAGCCAAATTTCTGCTAGATCTCCAGATTAAAGCCCTCCTCACACTTCCTTTCTTCTCAGAGTAGTTCCCTTGCTCTCCCAAGGATGCAGTTAGATGTCATTTTCCCCAGCCCCAAAATCACTGAAGAGGAAAGCATTTTTGTTGTCTCAGGAACTCATTTGCTTTATGTCTGGTTTCTGCACTGTGGACAGAATATTTGTGCAGCAATCAAAATAATATCCATCTCTTATTATACCCAATACAAGTCCCAAATAAGAAGATACAACTTCCTCATGTTGGGCAGAGGAGATGCCTGTTGCTGCACTTCGCACTAGTAAAAGAGGAGAAGCTGTGGTCCTTCCACTAAAATGCACTAAGATCCTTACTAAGGTCAGATGCTGTTTTCTCCAGGGTTCACAAATGACCTTTTTTTTCTGCAAATACCAAAGCAAAGTTCTCTGTGAATGTATGCAAGTGAAGAATCTCACTCCAGTTCATTTTAAAATCCTCTCCCTAGATGACAGAGCATTGTTTTGTAATTTTGATTTTCACACTTGGTGTGCTTCAAAACACAGCATATGTGATCCCAAAGGATTTCAAAGTGCTCTACAGTCATAGAGGAGTCTATTTGCCTTTGAAGAACTTCACTGATGCTGTTTATGTACTCTGCAGACTAAAAGGTCTACTGGTCTTTGATCCTCCAGATGCTAAGAAACTTTGCTTACCTTGCTAAGTGATCATAGATTGGTCTAATGGGCTTCATGGTAATGCAGTCTAAAATGACAACAAAGTACATTGACAATTAAAGTACATTGATCTTTTTTTGGGGACTCAGGTGCTGTTTCCTTAATTGAATACTTGTCCTTCATTTTTAATGGACATATTTGGTATATTTAAAATTACAAAGTCTCGGGTCTATCCTGACATTCAAGTGCCTCTTCAAGCCAAAATGGCAATAAAAATAGCAGAGGAAAATTTCTGATTCAGAGGAAAATTTCTGGTTCTGATCCATGTATTTCTGATTCTTTTTTTTTTTTTTTTTTAGGCAATTTGAGAACTAATTTTTCATGCAAATCAAGATTTTTATTTCACCTTTACAATTCTATTTTTCTATTTTAAATGTTCTACTATTGCCCTTTGATTTTCCTTTTTGCTTTGGTAATGCCTCAAAAAAAGCAAAAGAAAACAAAACTCTTGAGAAGTTGAAAAAATGCTTGGGTGTAATCAAAGAAAAGAAACAGCAAAAAGAAATAAATATCCTTCCCCCACATCTGTAGTGATATTTCAAATTAAGTTCACAAGGTCCCACCCATCAAGGCCATCGAGGTGCCCATGGAAGGCATTCTTGCCCTCAGGAGAATCAACTTCACCACTCAGCTTAATGCCACCTGCTGAATTGCTGAGGGTGCACTCAAGCTCAAGCTTACTATCTAGTAATTAATGGAGATATTAAATCTTTGTCCTATCACAGACCCTTGAGGGACACCACTCCTTACTACTTTCCACTTGGACATTGAACTATTGACAGTAAGTCTTTGGATGAGGACATCCAGCCAGTTTTCATCCTTCTAGCAATCCATAACATTCATCAAATGCTTATCTCTTCAATTTAGAGCCAAAAATGTGGTGAGGGACCATAACAAATGCCTTATGCCTGTAGATTTTCCCTTATCCACTGGTAGAGTCACTCATCCACTCAAATATGGCTTAAATTTTTACAGCGGTGTTCATGATCAATCCCTTTTACAAGCAGTATCAAGACATGCCTGGTTTACCCAACATATTATTTTAAGTGTTTCACGGAAAGAAAACAGACCAAAACCCACAAACAAGGCCTGCTATTAGCAGAACCTGGTCATCTGTAGAATGAATCATTTCCTTCTCAGTGTGTCTTACTCATCTCCCATTCTGATAGCATGAGCCCCTTGCTCCTGGTTTGTGATGTGTATCTATGCCTTTTTGATTCAGTCCAAAACTGACCTTTCACAAACATCATCTAAGGGCAGTTGCTGGAGCCAGACCTCCTTCACATGTGTTCACACACATTTGTTCATTTAGAATCAACCAGGTTGGAAAAGACCTCCAGCCCAACCTATATTTCACACATTCTCTGGGCCACAGGTTTGATTTATCAGGTTTAGTGCCTCTGCCTGCACAGTTCCAAAAGCTGTAGGCCTCCCCCACATCTCAGGTTCTGGCTCCTTTTGCTGTCTTTATTATACACTTTTACAACCGCCATCAACTCTGCTGAATAGTGGCTCAGTAAAGTGGCAAGCCCTCAGTCTACAGAGGTACAACAGATTGCACTGGTCTGTTACTTGATAATCAGCTGCTCATTGTGCAGTAGTTCAGACCGATGTAAATACTTCTAGAAGGAACCGTATCTTATATGGTAAGAGAATTACGGGAGATAGCTGTATTTGGGCTCGCTGCCCAGCACTGTTGTTCTCAGAGTAAACACTTCACTTTTCTCTGCTTCCAGTCCACAACCAAAATAGGACAGCCTTGTCTAAAATTAACTAAAGAGACTCTTTCATCCTAAGAACATTTAGATTTGGTATTGCAAGTAAGTGCTTTTAAAAGAGTAATTTTGCTTTATAGCAGTCGTCTCTTGGAATGTCTGGGCTGGATGCCCTTGGCCATATCCACATGAGGTCTTCCTAAGTGGGAAATTATCTTTATCTTCATTTATCCTTCTTCTTCTTCTTTTTTAAAAAATTTTCCCTCTAATTTTAAAATGCATTGGCTGGAGAATTGCATTTCAAACTATGTGATATGTCTTCTTGAGGGTTTCTGTGTCTATTTATAGGCAGGACTTGAATGCCTTGTTGTGGGGACAGAATTGGATATAAAATAGAAAAATTAAAATTTCAGCATCAGTTCGTTTCAGGTTCTAATGAGCATTTGCAAAGCCTCTTTCCAAATGACAACAAGCTCTGCTTCCTTAGAAAACCAGAAAAATTTTTGCCATAAGTACCTCAGAAAGACAGCCTTTGTAAACTTAACTGTACTTGCTTCTCAAAATTCATTTCCTTGTGAAAGAAAAAAACCGTGATGCTTATTTAAAATACTTGATGGCCTGACTCTTGTACCAGTGAAGGCAATAGTAAATTCTGTCCTGATTGCTATGGAAGAAGGCTCAAGTTCCTAGATAGCTACACAAATATTTACCAGGCTGGGAGGAGCCTAGTAACACCCTCCAAAATAAAGATGGCAATATAGCCTTCGTTTATAACTTCCTGTTCTCACATGTTAATAACTTCCTCATGCATTAGTCTTTCTGGAAATTCTCCATGTTTGGTTTCTGCCTGGAGGTGATACGTGTATTTGGAACAAACTCATACCACACTTCTGACTAGGCAAGCAGCCAAAATGGCTGAGATTTGTTACTTGGTCTAGAGGTAGCTGTCCTGGAGGACTAGGACATTCTCCAGAGCAAGTTAAAGACTAGAACTGCCAAAGCCCCTGAGTGTTTCCAAGATCACTTCTGAGCCAGTGTCGGACTTTTTTGCAAGAAGTGTAATTATTTCACATCGCATTATGATTACTGTTTCTCATCTGAAGAAAGCAGTCCATTTAGATCCTCAGTTGAGTCTCCTTAGGGGTCAAGAACTGAATGGATAATTCATTCTTAGTTTCCTCAATCATTCATGTGGGTGGAGGAAGGTTAGTGGGAGGAGATATTAATTGCTTCTAGACTACCTTGTCTCCTTTTCTTAAATAATGTACATCTCCTTTTGCATTTGGGGGGGGAGTCAGACAAAGAGAAACCCTTCCTTCAAGTATTGTACAGTTGTGGGGTTTTTTTAAACAATACGCATAAACCAATGAAAATCCTTTGAGTATTTTGAAAAGCTGGGAGGCTTTCTGTCTAGCCCTGAAAGGTTCTAAACTTCTTCAGCAGAAATAAAATAAGTTAAAGGTACTTGTCTTTCCTTTTCCATCACAAACGCTAATATGAAGGCTGCAAGTACACAGCTTTAAAGCTGTAGTAATAATAAGTTAATTTCTCTTTTTCCTATTTTCCCCCCTTAATAGGAATCCTGTCTTTGAAAAGTTTCTATCCTTTGGGTTTTTTTGACATTTCAGAAACACACTATAACATCTCTGTATATGATAACAATTTTAAAGTGGAATGCATGGTATTTCCTTGCTCCCATTGAAAAACTGAGACAGGATATTGAATCAGACACTCTGAAGCTGCAAAGTTCTCTCTATCCTTTGTCTCCTGTATGTGCAGTGTCCTGAGGTTTGTTTGAAATAGAGACTGTGGCAAGAGAATATGAAAAGTCTGGGATTTTTTTCCAATTTCTAATGTATCAAGTAAATAAAATAGGAAAATGGCACAAACAGAAAAACCTTATTCAGAAAAAAAAAATAATATCTACAGTTTCTAGTTCTGGCAGATATCTCCAATGACAGAAGAGCCTTGAGTTTACTGGGGAGTGCACAGATGCATCTGCACAGGTATGAGGTCTTTTCAAAATGTTAACATGTCAGTCACCCCTTATCCAAAAGCTGTGTGATCCTTCTATCCCAATGCTATGTCAAAGCAAATGCAGCCTACCATTCGTCATGGTTTATTAGCTTGGAATCATTACTGTGCCAACACAAATGCAATTTCTGATTGCTTCAGAGAGTAAGCAGACGTCAGCTCATAGCACATCTCACAGGCATATCCTAAATTTGACCACTGAAGCGATCACTGAATATATTTTCTTAGTTCAACATTGAATAGAATTGCAGCCCATAACTGAAGGTCTCCATTCTGAGGCTTGATCTAACAAAACTGTTCTGGTGTAGTCCTAATGGAGTTACATAAGAGAGGTAGTCTCAAGTGTGCAACATGAAGTTAACTTGGTACAGCCACTCAAATAATGGATGAAGGTAGTGATGGTCAACAGCTCAATGACCAGATGGAGATCAGTGACAAATTATGTCCTTCAGGGGTCTGCACTAGAAATAATTGTCTAATATTTTCATCAGTGTTGCAGACAGTGTTATTGAGTGTACACTCATTGATTTGTAGACAACAGCAAGCTGAGCAGCATGGTTGGTACAGCTGTGGGATGGCATGCCATCCAGAAGGACCTGAAGAAGATTGAGAAGTGGGTCCATATGAACCTTACATGATTCAACAAGTCCAAGTACAAAGTTCTATATCCGGGGTGAGGTAATCCTCAGTATCAACACAAGATGGAAGAAGAAGGGATAAAGAGCAGCTCTGCAGAGACGTAGGAGTAGTGGTGGATGAAAAACTGGATATGGCCAGCAGTAAGCACTTGTATCCTGGGCTGGATCAAAAGAAGTGTGGCCAGAAGATATAGGGAGATGATTCTGATCCATTACTGTGCTCTGGTGACACCTCACCTAAAGTAATGTGTCTGGTTCTGGAGTACTTAGTACAGGAAAGACACTATAGGAGAGACATTGACTGGAGAAAGTGCAGAGGATGACCACAAAAAATAATAAAGGATTGGAACAACATTCCTATGAAGAAAGAGAGCTGAGATTGTTCAGATTGGAGAAGGCTTCAGGAACAACTTATTGCAGCTTTTCAGCACAAGGGGGCTTATGAGAAAGGTGAGGACAAATGTTTCAGTAGAGTCTGTTGCCATAAAACAAGAGGCAATAGTTTTAAACTAAAAGAGAGTAAATTCAGACTAAATTTTTTTTTTCCCCTGAGGGTGGTGGAACATTGGGCCAGTTTGCCCAGAGAAGTGTTAGAAGCCCATCTCTAGAAATATTTAAAGCCAATTTGGGCAAGTTCTGAGCAAGAGGATCTAGTTGAAAGTGTTCTTGCTCACTATCGGGTGGTTGGACTAGATGATCTTCAAATAAATATATTTATATATTTTTATTATGTATATGTATACCAGAACAGAATGTACTTCTCACTGTTTGCTTGTGCTATCTCTGGTAGAGCAGGATTGAGCTCTCAGCTGGGACCTCAAATAATCTTCTGCAGTTGATGTCTTGAGCCAGGAGACTACACTGCCAATATCACACTGATCAAGAGTAATGTGAGGTGCACTTCAGCTTTTTCTAGAGAATTGTGGAATATGTCTGTAGAGTTTCAGTATTCTGGCCTATACAGATGAAGAAAACCTTACAATACTATAGCTGACTGAACCATTTCCCTGGTACATGCTACAAGCTCCTCCAAACTAGGACTTGTCTGGGTTCGATCATTAATCTCTGTAACTCTACAAGTCTCAAATATTTCCATATTCCTTCCTGTATCTAAGCTCTCTAAACTTGCCTTCACTCCACATGGCTTTTTGTCAAAGAGACCCATCCATGTAGTTGAAAATTAGCTTCTGACCACGTTAAGATGCAAAGCAGTGACTTTAAATTAGGCGTCTCCAAGGTAGATATCTATCTATATTGGGTAAAACTAATATCTTAATGTTAAATTAATCCACTTTATGGAGAGTGGAGATAAAAATGGGCCATATCAACTCATTTAGTGATATTTTATGGAGGAAAAAATAATCTAAGCTTGTTTTACAATTTACCTGTTAAGGGAACTGTTTATAATACTTAACATTTTAAAACGAGGTGGTGTTTTTGTCCTGCTTTCAGGTCTTAGATCTTTTTGCGCTGGACAAAATAGGTAATTATTGAAGCTTCATTCCTCAAGTGGGAAGTAACAGCCTGCAATCAAGTCATCCTTTAATGTTTTCTTTGATTAAACTAAACAAATTGAGTTCCTGAGTCTTTCAGCAAAGTATGTTTTTAATCCTTTCATCATTTTGGTGGTTCTTCTCTGGACCCTCTCCAATTTAGCAACTTGGAGCCAGAACATTCTGTGTGATTGGATGAGCTTTACTTTTCTTTTCTTTCCTTTTCTCTTCTCTTCTCTTTTCTTTTCTTTTCTTTTCTTTTCTTTTCTTTTCTTTTCTTTTCTCCTCTCTTCTCTTCTCTTCTCTTCTCTTCTCTTCTCTTCTCTTCTCTTCTTCTCTTCTCTTCTTTTTCTTTTCCTTTTTTTTTTTTTTTTTAATCACAAAACCCACAGCCATCCAGCTCTTGGATCTTTCCCCACCAAATGCTTATATCAATCTGTGTGTTCCTAACGTGCTTTCTTACGCCTGAGTGGAAGAGTGTTAACATGAGCTCAGCATTTGGCTGGCTGCCCGGGCTGACATGAACTTTCCCCTGAAATCACCACATCAGGACTTCCACTTGCAGTGTCAGGGCTGGAGGCAGAAGCAGTCTGACTAAAGGAAGATGAAGAAGAAGCAACTACAGACATGTGTCTGTCACACGAGCTAGTGATAAAGGAGTGTGTCTGTCACACCAATAAAAAGGAAATGAATGGTGACTGGAGTCCTTCTCCTGTACAGACAAATCTAAACTAGATAGTGCTGCATTAATACTCTAAGAGATTCATAATTTATGTAATTTAAAGTTGGAAAATATTATTGGAACATCCAGACTGCCCTCTTTTCTGTCATGAGCTGTTGTTTTTCATCCATTTGTTCTCGCAATTATCTCAGCTACTCATAAGCAGCAAAAATCATTCAGGAAAGTAGCCAACCCCAGTTCTAACTGGTGTCTAAGCACAGTCTCTGTAGGGCTCCTCCACAGCCAGTGGAAAAGAATGAACTTCTTCTAAAAGGTGCTTCTCTGAAGGGAAAATTTGCATTGCTCTCAAGAGTGTCCTAGCACAACAGTCTCCAAGTGTGTCCATCTTAGATAATTAATATGGAAAGGCAATGTCAGTTTGGACCTTTGTCTTGGTTTGGAGACATAAGGAGTTTTTCTTTTGGGGTCTTTACTCAGTAGTTACTCATCCGGCCATTTTGTTTCCTTTCTGAAGTATCCTCTCTGATTTTCAGCTATGAACTCCAGTTATATGTCTCTAGTAGATTGGTGGATCCTTTATAAGAAAAATTTTATGCCTGAGAAAGGATCAGATTTACTACATACTGGAGAGAACCAGCCTTCTCTTTCTCTTGTGAAATTACAGTCTGTCAACAACATGTAGGAGATGGGGAACCCTTTGCAGCCACTGCCTCTTACTGTCTTGAGATCTAGTATTATAATGGTATAACACTCCTACCTTCTACTAAAATTCTCAGTATTACTTGGGGAATTGAAGAAGGGCCAACCAAAACTCTGGTGAAAAGAACAGTGTATAGTCAAAACTGCCTGCTCCACTCTTTCTGTGCTTGTGCCAATATGCTACATGTGTAAGTGCTCAAAAATAACATGATGATTTTGACTCCTCTCGCTCCTGATCCTGTTCTCCCAGATGAATCATAGAATCAGTCAGGGCTGGAAGGGACCACAAGGATCATCTGGTTCCAACCCCCACTGCCATGGGCTCTAGATGAGGCTGCCCACAGCCTCATCCAGCCTGGCTTTAAACACCTCCAGGGATGTGACCCCAATCACCCTCCTGTGCAACACATTCATGAAGATAATCTTGAGGAAGATCCAACAGATTCCTAAAAGTTTTATTCCTGTTAAGAAAGAAGAAGATTAGCATCAAAGCTTTATTCCTGTTGATAAAGAAGAAGGTAAGCATCAAAGTACCTTGCAGATCACAGCAGACAGAGGCAGGCAGAGCCAAGCTGAATAGAGATATCCCTTGAGATCTGCACTGACCATCAGCCAAAATTGGCTTTATGAGGTTTGCTCAAGGTCTCACAGAAAACACAGTGTAACAAAGAATAAGATCACTACTTCTTAAATTCCATAGTAACCCTTAAGCTTTGGGTCCATTCTGTCTCAATGTGACATTAAACTGCCTCTGGAGTTAGAGCTATCACTAACATAACTTTTCTTGATTATTGAGTGCCAACCTATGATCTCTGAAATGCCTGGTGCTCTGTTTGTCAGTCCCTACAACCAGTGGAAATTAACAGCAGCGTCTCACAAGCTCTGATCTCCAGCAGGTCAGGGAACTGTGCAGTAAAGAAGTCTGAGCAGATATTCCGTGCACTTCCTAATGAGCTGCTGCCTGAGTGCACAGTCATTAACATCACTCTGGCACTCACCAGCTGCTACTTTGAACAGCTCCTGAATGAAAGGGTCAGCTGCACATGATCATGTCAGCTGAGTCAGTGATCCTTAATCCACTCTCCCATTGAAATGTAACTCTGATGCACATCCTCCAACTGAGCAGAGAGCCCACCCTGAACAGGTGCTGGGTGGCTCAGCCAGATAAACTCTTCTTGAACCAGCACAGAGATATGCTTCTGAATCCAGATACTTGAAATCTGTCAGATTAAATAGAAATTTTCATGGTACTCTGTGTGTGTGAGTGTGTATGCAACATATGTCAGTGCTCTGCAGACTAGAGACAGTCCAGTACAACTAGAAAGGAATCTGGAAAAGTAATTTTTCAAAACACATATTGGGTGGCCAAGTTCTGGTCCGTCCTTTAACATCCAGTCTTGGCACTTTGTCCTTCCCGATGCAACAAGAGCTAAAAGATGAAGATTGCAATGGAGGAATGGAATGTGCTAACAATACTCTTCCCCATAGACAGCCTTTTAATCAAAAGTCTACTCTATACCCTCAAGAGACTGTAATGCTCATCTTTGTAAGTGAGCTGGGGTTATCTTCTGTTATACTGTCAGCACATAGTATAACACACAATTCATATCGCTGTTAGCAGGGTAGTTTTTAACAACAAAGGAAAGAAGCTGGACCTATTAATAGAGAATATTCATGCAGACCAAGTTGTTGATCCACCTGCCACTTTCTGCTCCTTTACAAATCACTGTTCTCTTAACAAAAAAAATGACTAGAAGTAGACATTTAAAGGCAAGTACCTAAGGATCCAAAATCACTTTGTCACTGTGATCCAGTGCTGTTTCTGTAAAGTATTGACATAGTTGTAAATGTCTTAGTTGGAAAGGGATGATAGTTGAAGGAACCTATGGATGAGCTGAGATGCTATGGATTATCTATGTTGCCACTACTGAGAGGATATTAAAATCAGGAAAAAAAATCGATTTTAGTTCAGGGTTGTTAACTTCAAAATCATTCTTTTACTGTTAAAATGGTAGTATATGTTAAACAGTTAGACAAACAAGTCCCTGAAAAATCCAGTGCTTTCTGCAGCCAGAAAAAATCCCATGACCTGTCAAGTAAGACCTCTAATAAATTCAAAGAATGCGGTTTACGATTCATTTAGCTTCTTAAATAGTAAACCATGAACTAATATTTTTATCTTATTTTCAAAATGCCTTTCAGGTATCCTGCTGCAGAGATGTAAAGAATCTTATAGTCCCTGCAGGGATGGACCTTATCCAAAAAGGCACAAGGATTATTGAAACATTATTGAGTGTATGGGTTCTATGACAGCCTTTTAACAGAAAGGCTTAGACTAGGAATGCAAAGCTTAGTCTGTGGTTGGCTTGTTCTCTTCTGTATGAACAAAGAGCTCTACTTCACCATATCCTCTACGGTAATATTAATAATATTGTCAGCAGATTTTGATTCTATAGATCTCATCATCTTCCCACCCAAGATTTCACTTTCCACTGCCTTCCTTCTACTTCTTTTGACAACTGGAACCATGTATGTATGGTTTTAGGTCACCTGTTGCACTTTCTCTTTAGAAGAGAAAAGAGAATGCTATCACTGCATGTCTGTTTCCACAGATGTGGAAAAGACACTTCAGAAACATAGGGAGATGCCATCATGGTTGCAAATCATTGTTGTGCTGCTTCTCCCTGGAGGCATTTACACATTAGCTCTGTTCTTCTGAGAAGAGTCCAACTAAGCATCAATGCAGTATGTTACCAAAATGGGCCTATCACTGTCCTATCCTACCCCTTAATGAGATATTTGAAGGTAGCCTAATGAAGACAGTCTTCTATTCTTTTTCTGTGCACCAAGTGATTTTTCTCTCTTGCAGATAGAAATACTGGGAGGTATCTGCCTTATATCACTTTCAGATAACATAAATAAGATGAACCAAGAAGCAAAAGGATGAGTCCTTTGCCTTTTGCCCTTCACTAGTTGAAACCAGACTTCCTGATCTCTCTCTGTAATGAAGTGCTTCAGAAATATGCATCCAGGTTGAGCGCCAGTTGAAATGATAGTTCAAAATACAGCGAGTACAAAATTGAGCCTGATAGTTGGTCTAGACATGAGTCAGTCTGATACATGATAACCTGGAAACTAAGTAGGAATGCAGGTTTCTGAGAGGATAGGAGTTGAAGAAGAAAGCAAGATAAAATGTTGAAAATTAAGCAGAAGGCTGAAAAAGAAAGGCCAGGCAAAAAAAACCCAACAAACCAAAAACATTGTATGAAGAAAGTGGTGTGGAATTGAAAAGAACCAAAGTAAGGAAGGAAATGCAACTGAGGGTCAGGTTGGAGCAGGAGAAGTGGAAGATTAAGGATAAGTGAAGCACTCTGACTCTGGACCAATTTCTTTGTCCTTTTCTTTGGCCTTTAGAAGGCACAACCAGGGCTTCAGGGTCTGGTGAATTTGCCTTCCTTTCTTCCCCTGTAGGCTTCCTAAAATCTATTGATGTGTGTAATTTGTAACTGTGATGTGATATAAAGGCGACGTGTATGGCAGGAAGTCTTTACAAGATTAGGCTTCTATAATAGCAAGGTCTTCAGAGCATGGACTAAATTCTTAACCGGTATGTATTGAAGGAGATCCATTGAATCCACACACTCTTTGGTCTTGAGTTAAGTGCAAAGCATATTAGTGGCTGAATAATGATAGGAGAATCTCCTTTTTAACTCCTGGAGGCCCTACCTGGGTCCTTGGGCTCAAACTTTTTGTCTCTTTAGAAATTTAACTATGTTTGTTCTATTCTTACATCCACTGGAATTTGCAACATATCTACTTTGTAGTCTGGACAAAGCTTGAATATTTCCCCAAACACAGTGTGAATCAAACCACACAGGAATGTTTGTAAAGAACATCTTGGGCCCTTTGAAAACATATTCAGTTCTCAGAAGCACTAATGCATTCCACATTTGGTCATTAAACACTAATTGGTAACATGCTGTGGATGGGTTCACTCTCTGACCAGTCAGTATTTCCTAGGTCACAGCACTGCAAGACCTCAGTGCCCTCATGTGACCTGCCCTTTTGAACTTTTAATCCTTCAACTCGTCAGAGAGCATTAGTAGCTCATGCCACTTTGGTAACCATAGGCATATTTTTCTCTGGCTGTTTCAAAGTATGTTTGGTTTCTCCTCCATTCCGCTCCCACCCCCTCCTTGCTGATGATGCAGGATGTCTTTCGGGGGCCTAATTGAAGGCTTCAAAGCGCCTGATAGTTTATTATGAAACTATTGTCCTTGATAAATGTCACAGGACTCATGTTTTATTATATTTATAACCTTTTTTTTCCATTAGTCTGCCATTTCCCTGATAAATTATGACCTTGGTTCTATCAGTTTAACCAAGCTGGTTTTATATATAGCAAATGTGTGCGTGTGCAAAACACCAGGGAGAAGCAGGGAAGAGGCCAAATAGCTTTCTGTTAAAACAGTGCTTGTCCTGGCCTCTCCTAAAGCATGGCAAGCAATTTAATGATGGTGATAAGAGAAGAAATTAGGGAACAAATCATGCCAAACATTCAAATCTCAGGTGGTGTCTCTGACTCTAGTGAACATAGGACAATACATCCAATATATTGGAGAAACTTAAGCCATTTTACTTAGCTATATAAAATCCACCATAGTCTAAGTCTCAGGACAGACTACATGTAAACTCTATCTCACCCTTCAGATCAGCTCAGAGGGTGACATCAAATGGATCTCTGCAGGAATTTCGAGGGAAATGATCTGGACACACTAAGTGTAGATCTAGACCTAGCCATAGGAGCCACTACTGCCACAACCCCTGGATACTTTCTAAGGAGTCTGCCAAAAGCAACTTTAAAAAACACCCTCTTGTTATCAGCTGATGTATATCTGAAATAACTGAGGTCTGCAGTTCACCCTCCTAGTGTGAGGACTGTGAGCCGGGCAGTGGCTGGTGCTTTCATTCAAGGAAGAATGTAGAGACTTTCTAAATGAAGCAGTAAATGAACCAGTGCCAGGAATTGTTCCTGGGCATGAGAACAAGTGTCTGTGCATTTAGATTGTTATACCAGTACTGGGCACGTTAATTTACTAGTGTAGACGTAGCCAGAATAGTTGAGCCCTGTGCATATGTTCCTAAGGAACAGGCTGATCTCTCATTTAAGAAATGAATGTTTTTAACTGATATTGGTCTCGCTTTGTGTCCCCCTGGAAGTAGGTGGGGTTAAATTTATAAAAGTCTATCAGAAGGAAAATGCTATAAAAAGTGTGTTGGCTTCTAAGGGTCATAAAATATATATATATATAATATTTTGGAGTTCTTTCTATGCTTCAGGATTTGAAATGATTGCATTTTCAATTACTTTAGCCAATCTCTTGAGCAAGTAATTCCTACTGCATGTGAAGAAAATTTTTAACATAGAGAACTTTTTCAGAGTACTATTTCTATAAGAAGTTTCACTTCTGATAAAAGAAAAGAAAAAAAAAAAAAGGAAATACAATTTGAATGAAAATATTTTCTTTTTAATGAGAATTTTACCATTGGTATTTATTAATCCAGATCACTGAAAGTGATCCTTTGCTTCTGCTGTTTACTACCTTTCCTGCAAAGCATCTATGTATATTGTATAGATTTGTTATTTTTTCCTTCAGATCAGCAAGGGCAGGATCTGTCCTTCAAAAATTCTGTCTCCATACTTTCACCCCTCCCATGTGTCCATGACAATATGTTAAGCCATTGGAGTCATGTTCTTGGCAACATCCCCACTTTTCAATGCTTCATTCCCAATTCCCACGTAGGGGCTGACAGACTTTGGTGACCTTTTGCATCAACACTTGTTTACTAAAATTAGATTATTTTTCTTCTTGGCATATAACCAGACAGATTATACTTCTCAACCTGTCATCCATGTAGAGCAAGCAGCCCCAGAAACTGATGACGCAGAGGAAGAAACTTCTCCACAAAGAATAGAAGAAGCTCAAGGGGAAAAAATCAAAAGGAAATTAAGTTCTAGCAGTTTGTATGCATCTGTCTATAGTGAGCGTACCTATTCACATATGATATTAAGTGGTGGTGTCAGCCACAAAAGGTTGGGAGGTTAGATACAGGTCAGATAAGCATCTAGCTATTTAGATGTGTCTTGAAAGTTCATTTGAATTTAAGATTCATGGAAGCCATTGGTAAAAGTCCAATAGAATTTCAGGGGTGCTGCACATCTTTAGTTGGCTGGAGACAATACTCAGAGTATCTGAACTTTCTCATGGCATTGCAATGGCTTCGTGTAGAAGGGAAGTGAAAACTAAAAGGATTAAGAAAGGAAAGAAAAACCTTGCGTGTGATATTTTGTGGAAAAGTCTGCTAGAAAATCACTTATGCCTAGAGATATAAGATGCAAAGGTTGCCTTCATTCTAACCTGAGAATGATATTACACTTAGACTTATATTAAGAATTATAGTCCCGTGATGTTTAGCAGTGTATTAGCACATATGAAGCAATCACTTTCCAACAAACTTCACAGTCTTGCTTATTCTGAGATCTAAGAAGGTGATAAGTAACTAGCAGAAGACAGTGAGAAGATTAACAGAACACTTTGGTAGTTTGGGATTAGCTATGCGATTGCATTTTTCCTGGTCAATGAAGTATTTAAACAGACCTAGGCTACTACCTTTTTGAAACAAGAAGTCATTCAGCTTTCGTTGGAACTCTTGGTGTGTGTGAACTTCTGGGTCTGTCTTTTCTCAGTGGATGTGTTGACATGAAACTTGATGCTCTACATTGCTGCACTTAACGTGTGACTGGTGTGTCAGTGCTTCAGCATCTGCACTGCTTCCATCTCCAGAGGAGACATTCTCAGAATTAGCTATTCCAGATCACTCCTCCTTTAGCTCACCAATTCCAAGAGCTATTGAAAGCATGCGTTAACTATATCCCTCCATGCTGGACTATGCAATGCCCTTGACTTCTAACATTAACTGGTCTTTAAGGCCACCATGCATATCTGAAAGAAAACAATCAGACTATACTTTTCTTGGCTATTTACGAGTGGAGATGACAGCTTACTAACACCTGCACTCTCACTTCAGGCATCTAGGTTGAGTGCCCTCAAGAGATAGCGCTTGAAGATACACAGAGAAGGAAAAGAGGGACCGTGCAGTCCTTCCAGCAGGGCTCTGAGTGTGATTCTGCCATGACGTATGAGCAGCCCAATGCCACTATGCTCTCCAGCAGGTAACGCATCACAGGGGAGAACGTTGCTTGTGTGACTGCTCCGCTCAGCCAAACAGCCCACATACTTTTCCTATGCAATTCTGTGGAAAGCAGAGTGTAGACCATCAAAGCCCAAAGTCTTCACTCTCTTCATGTGGTTACATTTGTAGTTGTGACACTGCAAGTGACGTAAAGGGAGAGAAAAAGACTGCTTTTGGCTGCTTTTTCAGCAGGATGCAACCGCAGAGATATTATCTGTCCAATGATTTTAATCTCCCTTCACAAGTGCTCATGTATAACTAGATTCAAGCCCTCTTTCTCTACCCCTGCCATCAATTTTCTTAACCCTTTGCAGCAATGGAATGGGAACATCCCAGCAACATATTCAACTGGGACAAGAAACATTTTGTGTTCCTTAATCACACTTGTTACAGCATATATTTACCTGCAGGCATAATCACAGAGCCTCAAAATCCAGCTGGCAGCTTATATCATCTTAGAGAGGTAAAAACTGGAGCCCTAACTGGGGAAGAAGGAAGGGTTCTGATCTTATCCTGCCAAACTAAAAGGAAAACATATCAGTAGGCTAGCAAGGGGGACTACAGAAAAGCTGGGGAGGGACCTTTTAAGCTACCAGGTAGTGACAGGACTAGGGGGAATGAAGCAAAGCTGGAGCTGGGGAGATTCAGATTGGATGTGAGGAGAAAATTCTTCACCATGAGAGTGGTGAGATCCTGGAATGGGTTGCCCAGGGGGGTGGTTGGGACCACTTCCCTGGAGATGTTTGCAGCCAGGCTGGATGAGGCTGTGAGCAGCCTGATCTAGGGTAGGGTGTCCCTAGGCATGGCAGGGAGGGTTGGAACTAGATGATCCTTGTTGTCTCTTCCAACCCTGACTGATTCTACAATTCTATGACACTCTCACAGTAGAAAAAAATGCTGAAGTTGTTAAATGAAGACTTTATATTTTGACTATTTTTTTTTTGGACAATGTTCTTATTGGAAGTGATGTACTTCATTAATTATAAAAATAATCAGGCCACCAACACCAAAATATTTCCATCAGATAAAGGACTGAAACAATTCTTGTGGGTTAGCTAACCAATATTCTTCACATTTCTGCACCTCCTTGTTATTTAACATATTTTCCTTAAGCATATTATGTGTCCCATGAGAGACCTTCTTGCAGACTGAGGCACAAAGATGGTCTTCATTGCGCTTTTTCCAGTGTTCAACAAAAAGATCACAGTTCATTAGAACACAGACTACTGGTAAGGAAGGTTAACTTATTAGGGGAAGTATTCTAGGTTCCACAAAAAGAAAAGCAGTAACACTTTCAGTCCGAATATTTCTGGTTTTGCTTCTTTCCTGAAAATGTGAACTCTCTTGAGCAAATACTGGTGCATTTTATTTTTCAAACTGCTCTGTGTGCTCCTGCTACTGCCTCACCCTTTCTGCAGGTGGGAAACTGATTTTTCTCTGGATTTCAGTATGCTATCATGGTTGTTGGGTTTGTTGATTTTTTTTTCATTTTCACTGAAAATTGCCAGAGAGTGATAGCACAGGGACAACACTGATAATTCATTTTCTTACTATCTCTAGTCATTAGTGTGGTGGCTGTGCACAGGTATTTCCCCTTTTTGCTTTCTCCTAAGGGTCCATTACATGTATCCATGAAGATGTGGGTTTGATACAAAGGCAGTTTTATTGCGTATGTATGACCAGTGAAATCAACTGGATTCTTGCAGCTGGATTCAATTGGATTTGGGGCAACTTCTGCACTCACTTGGGTATTCCCCTTTTGTTGCATCAAATCTAACTGCAAGCAATTCATAACTCACTATCTCTGCACCTGGGTCCTGCACCTGGGTCACTGCAATCCCAAGCACAACTCCAGGCTGGGTGGTGAGTGGCTGGAGAGCAGCTCTGAGAAAAAGGACCTGGGGGTCTGGGTGGATGAGAAGCTCAACATGAGCCTGCAGTGTGCACACACGGCTCAGACAGCAACTGTGTGCTGGGCTGCATTAAGAGAGGCATTACCAGCAGGGCAAGGGAGGGGATTCTCCCCCTTTACTCTGCTCTTGTCAGACCCCACCTGAGTGTGCAGTTCTGGAGCCCCCAGCACAAGAAGGACATGGAACTGCTGGAGAGAGTCCAGAGGAGGGCCACAAAGAGGATCAGAGGGCTGGAGCACCTCTGCTATGAGGACAGGCTGAGAGAGTTGGGGCTTTTCAGCCTGGAGAAGAGAAGGCTTCCAGGAGACCTTATAGCAGCCTACCAGTATCTGAGGGGGGCCTACAGGAGGGCTGGGGAGGGACTGTTCACAAGGTCTTGTAATGACAGGATGAGGGGGAATGGGTTCAAATTGGAGGAGGGCAGATTTGAACGGGATGTTAGGAAGAAATTCTTCACAGTGAGGGTGGTGAGGCACTGGAACAGGTTGCCCAGGGAGGCTGTGTTTGCTCCCTGGCTGGAGGTGTTCAAGGCCAGGCTGGATGAGGTCTTGAGCGTCCTGATCTAGTGGGAGGTGTCCCTGCCTATGGCGGGGGGTTGGAACTGGATGATCTTTGAGGTCTCTTCCAACCTAAACCATTCTATGATTCTATGATTCTGCCTTTGCCTACTCTCTCTCCTCCCACAGAGATGTTGCACTTTTTCCAGGGTTCTGTTTTGACAGCTCTGGATCCAGGCATGGACTGTCCCCACTCCCAACAAGGTGATATTTTGCATAGAAATATGCATACAAATATGGACTGATCTTAAAGTTAACTTTGGAAAACCAAATACATAAATTCACTGTTTCATCTTTAAAAAAAAATAAAAATTCAATGACTATATATGATGTTTCAGTAACATGCTTCACACAGATTCCTCCAAGCTTTTAACTCCAATACTATTCCTTGAATTAATACTGTTTCAAAAATATGTCACATGTATAATTATTATTTTTAATTGTGCCATTATTTCCACATTTTTCTTTTTCACCTGTGAAGAACAGAGCGACTGCTTATGACATCTCTGGCTGATCTAAACTGAAGGAATGTAGCCACGACAGGTGGTCTAGAACCCATAAAGAGAGGTCACCATCTTGTTATCTGTCTCCAGAGATCCTTGGCAATTCTGGGTACAGTCTTGCAGTAACAAAACAGCTACAATCAAGGTCACAAGCTTTGAATTTCCTGAGCTGAACTTTTTTTTGTTTTATGTAAGGTGAGGAAGAGAAAAGTGCTTTTGTTGTGATTCACTTTAGCTGTTAGGTGAGAAGGAAAGAAATCCTTGGTGATGTACCCCCAAAAAGCAGTAATTGTCAGTTCCTGAAGTTTTCTGAAGTTTAATTTAGTGTTTTTCCTGTGTTGGCTGCCAAGGGTGGATATGCTTTATATGTAGCTCTTCAGGTGAGATGGTTGCTAGAGTGACACTTTGGGTGTCTTCACCACAGGTTTCCTGTGAGATTTTGCAGAAGATACTTGGGTCCAGTCCTCTGCAATATTTAATTTTTTATCTTCTGCTGTAAAAAAAGCAGGAACTGAGCACTAAATACCTTTGCCTTAGTTTTCCCATTTAGGGTATAATTTTTCTTTACTGTTTCTCAGAAAATACAAATATTAATGATTAGCTTTTTTTTTAATTGCCAGGAAAAATAAATCACACAATCCCCCTCTCAAAACCCAACAACAACAACGACAAAAACCCAATCAAAAACCCAAGGACCAGTATTATGTGATCCTCTATCAATAAAGTACTGCCCATTTTCATTGCATGTGATCAGACCTCTAATTCACTTATGGGGAAGACATTTTCAGTGTCCAGTGCAGGTCAGTGAATGATGTTTCTGGCAGATCATAGGAAAATATGAGTGTTGCATGTTGAAACCAAGGCACAAAAAAAATTAAGGGGTGAAGTGACAGTACCATGAGTATCACTTTCCACTGAGTTGTTTCTTGGATGCATTTTGATTACAAGATTCCCTTGCAATTTTCTGAACATAGTCATAGAATCATAGAATGGTTTAGGTTGGAAGAGACCTCAAAGATCATCCAGTTCCAACCCCCCGCCATAGGCAGGGACACCTCCCACTAGATCAGGTTGCTCAAGACCTCATCCAGCCTGGCCTTGAACACATCTAGAGAGGGAGCAGACACAACCTCCCTGGGCAACCTGTTCCAGTGCCTCACTACCCTCACTGTGAAGAACTTCCTCCTAACATCCCGTTCAAATCTGCCCTCCGCCAATTTGAACCCATTCCCCCTCGTTGTGTCATTACAAGACCTTGTGAACAGTCCCTCCCCAGCCCTCCTGTAGGCCCCCCTCAGATACTGGTAGGTTGCTATAAGGTCTCCCCAAAGCCTTCTCTTCTCCAGGCTGAAAAGCCCCAACTCTCTCAGCCTGTCCTCATAGCAGAG
>VWZI01013889.1:94346-120495 GCA_013396835.1 Psilopogon haemacephalus | reverse complement strand
TGTTCAAGGCCAGGCTGGATGAGGTCTTGAGCGACCTGATCTAGTGGGAGGTGTCCCTGCCTGTGGCGGGGGATTGGAACTGGATGATCTTTGAGGTCCCTTCCAACCTAAACCATTCTATGATTCTATGAAAAAGAGGTGAGGGTCCCTGTCAGAGCACCCATCTGTGGTCATCAGTGTACAAGGGTATCCTAGGCAAGTGATCTAGCTGAGAAGCATTCATCCTCACAGTTTTTTTTTTTGTGTGTGTGTGCATTAGAATTCGAGGTTAAGCGTGAGAAGCTTTGGTGATTACAAAACACTTTCCTTGAATATGTCTTTTGATCTCTGGCCTTCAAATTGTATAAGCCTTTTTCCTTTCTGAGAAGTTTCTAAGTTCTTAGAAACAGGCAGCACTCGGTGAGGCTGCTGCTGCTGAAGGGGTGCTGTAGTGGAGTCACAAGAAAGAGAAACTAAAACTCTACTTAAAGGTCCAAAGTTTTCTGGGTTTTTGTTTTAGGTGGAAGAAATCTGTGTTGGTGATTTTTATTTCCTTCATTCCCTCATTCATTGTGTCTAGTCAGCTCGAGAAACAGACATGGGCTTTTATCCAACAGTGTGCAACCTGATAAATATGTGCTCTGTTTTAATGCTTGCTATGGTGTCCTCTGGAAATAGACTTAAGCAACGACAACTATACTTGGCATTTGGTTGGATCAGCTGGGCTGTCTCGGAATCACAAAGTCCAACAGGAGAGCTGTAAGGCCAGGAAAGGGTTTTTGGTTTGTTATTTTTTTTCCAGCAGAATTTACGTTTTCCAGCTTTACTTTTGTTGATATATCTGAAACCATTTGTCAGGAATTCCTCTCTCTGCTCCTTATGGTTATGATACAAAACCAGGGAATGCTGTAGAGGGAGACCTCACAGATTAAGCATTCTTATCTAGTTTTTGTAGAAGCAGGATATTTCTGGATGCCAAATGCAAATCTATAGCTTGGAGTCTTGCAGAGCAATTAAAAAACAACAACAACAACAACAAAAACACAAAACAAAAATCCAACCAACCAAACAAAAATCAACCAAAGATTCTTTTAACCAAAGTTTCTTTTAACTGAATTTACAGTATAATATTATACATTTAAAGTTCACATTATTCAGAAATGAGTCTGGCAGATGCTGGTTGTATAATGGTGCTGAGCGAGGGGAAATGATCTGACCATACACCTAAGAGGTGAGTCATGTTACATCATGGACTTATTTGTAATATGGAGAAGTGCTGTATTTCAGGCTTTTGTATATATTGCTCCAACCTCTCACACAGAGTTGGTGGAAGCATTTTCCCCACCTACATCTGGGATGTGGGCTTCACTGACATAACATAGGATATAGCACCTGGCTACATTACTATTTTTTAAATACATTTCATGCTTATCTGGAAAAAATATTCTGAAAGATTCACTATTTCCATTTTTCTTTTAAGAGATTAGACATAACGAAATGTCTCAGGAAAGAATCTTTACGGTATCCTTTTTTTCTGTGTTGACATCTAGACTCTTGTGTTTTATATGTAATTTCAGTGACCAGTAACTTAGGAAATTTGGCACTTTCATCTCTTGTTGTTTCTGAAGTCACATTAATTTAGGTTTCAGCACATGTACAGAAGTAGCCCAAGTACCTGGCTGCTGCTTAAGTACAGCTGAAATCCCAACAGGAAGTAGCACAGCATCAAGGCATTTGACCGTGCCATGGTTGGCTTAAACTCTATCTTCAACAAAGATGTGCTGGGCATATGCAGCAGCAGGACTTCAACCATCTATAGAAAATTACAGCTAAAATAGACACCATTTTCAGATTTGACCCATCAGCTAAGCCAGTCTTTTCAGGTTTTGGTTTTAGATTTAGATACTTAACTTGCACTAATGTCCCACACAAAGATCTTAATTTTAGTTATCAGCCTTAGACGTACAGGTAAACATTCTTTAATATGTATTTACTTTTTACACAAGGTAAATACCAGCTGTTTTTGAAAAAACAAACAAACAAAACCCCCAAACAAACAACAACAACAACAAAACAACAAAATGCAAAGCTCATCTGGTTTCCAAAGGTGCTGGTCTTCACACATGAGAGTTTATCTCCACTGAAAGCTTTTTTTTATTGGCATTGTGGTATATGTACGGGGAGAGGATTTTCAGAGGTTAAAGGTATTTTGCTTGAAGGAAACTAAGTGCCATTAGTATTTCTAAAATCTCCCTTGTTCCTCTTCCTACACAGATGGATCTACTAATCATTAACCCCTAAACTTTCACATAGCAAATATATTTGAGATTTGACATGTTTTCTGGAAGTAACTGTAAATTAAAACATTCTATAGAATGAATGAAGACGAACCTGTAGGCTTGCCTTCTTTTCTACTAGCAATTTATTTTCATACTTCTTCTAACGTCCTACTAGTGATCACTACTAGAGGTAGGATAGGAAGACTTCTGACCTTACCCAGTCTGGCCATTTTTACATTCGTCTCCTTAGCGCTTAGGACTTATGCTGTCTCTGGATTGTTCAATTAATCAATTGCAGAGGATATAGAGATTGAATTACACTAAACAGAGAAAGATGATGTCCTTCATTGTTATAAGATGGAAACATCTGAAAAAAGCATAAGTAGTGAGACTTACTTCTCCATAAGCAATATGTTTAGGACTGGAGAAGCTAGACTACAAGGTATTATTAAAGTGGAATTAATTCATTTTCCAGATGTTACATCAGCACTGAATCCTAGGAATGTTGCAGTAATGCAGAATTTTACTTACTGAAATAGCTTAAGCTTTTGTGTATTGCAGCTTGCATAAAAAAAAAAAAAAGAAGAAGAGAGAGAGAGAAATGGTTGACTAGCCTGGGAAAATTAGTATTTTTGTAAGCCTACGTGACTGATGTGAACATCTGATGCCAGTCATAACACCTGTCTAGTTTTCTTTGAGCAAAGCCTCTGTTATCCCCAGGTCAAAGTGAAGATGTTCTGAGGAAGTACATAAAGTGTCCCATTGCTCCAATCAATAAGTTCACCTCTGTATTTAATTTTTTTGTAATTGGTGTTTTTTAAAGTCTGTTTTGCCATTGATTAGATGAACTAGAACTAAAGTGAACTGGTCTGGGGTGTTCTCAACTAGAAGACAGAGAAACACATTCCTGAAACAGAAGCTCTAGCCTGTTTCTCGAACTAGCTAGAACAGCAGAAAAATCCCAAGCTATTTTATCTTATCTGCTTTAACAAGTGGCCCTTTAGCATTCCTGTTCTGATGCTTTGATGGAAAGTTATTAGTCTGGCTTAACAGTTGATTGAATTTTTGTCACCTTCATATACTGATTTAATGCTCATCAGTAAGTAATATCTTAATATCTTAGCAGGTTACCATTATTCAGCTGACCTTCATTCTTTCAAATATAGATTTAGAAGACCTACCACTTAAGGGCTGCTCACCTTAAGTCAGCTGCAATTACAGCTGCAGATTTGGAGAATGGTTCCTTTTTTTTCCTTGTATGCTTTTAAAAAAAAAAAAAAAAAAGAAATACTGCAAAATATTAACAATATGTTTGAACGAAATGAAAGGGAATAAGAATCTGGACTTGGTTAGGCATGAGGCATTCTCTTTTTCTTGGGAAATGGAGTTTTCAGCAACTTTGCAAACGGGGAAGTGATATCACATGGTTTGTATTATAACTTATCCTACCAGATTTCTCTTCCAAAATGAAGTACTCACTCTAAGATATTACATGTTTGGCTTAACGTGGTGGAGAAATAAGAACAAAATATTTAAAGCTTTGTGCTCATGATTAGGCCAAATTGATTCTGATCAAGTAGACCTTTAGGAATTCCAGATATGCTTCAAATTTCCCATTGAAAATGAAGGGTAAAGAGATGAATCCACTATGGTCATCAAGAATTTCAAAACAGATTTAGTTAAAAAGAATGATCCTGTGGCTAATACACTCGTTTTAGATCTCAGCTCAATTTCAATTTTGAACGATCTGATTTTTTAGTTGATTTTAATGTCTCTGTGTCTCAGTTTCCCCTTATTAATAAAATAAGTGGTGATGAAATCCTTCCTTCTCTAAGTTGCCAATTTTTCCAAGCAGAAATCCACCCAGAATATGTGCACACAAAGGATGCTATTGACACTTAACTTGTTTTCTAAAATCTGTAATATTCCTGTTGGAGCACGGAGACTCTGGCAACAAGTGTGCTTGTCTCTAATCCCACATTGAAACTCTTTTATGTGGAGTCTAAAGGCTAAATTAATAATAATAATATTAAAAAAAGGTCACCAAAATCCCAAATTACAGCACAATATACTCTTCTCTAGGGGGTAGTTGGGGGAGTGTCTAAAGACTACAGACAAGTCAGTTATTAGCAATGAATTGAAGAAAAAGGATATAGAAAGTAATGAGGTGAAACAAACCTCTGACGTTTAACCTCCTCTAAGTCTATGAAACACCAGGCCATGCCTAATGTACAGGTATGAACACCGGGCAATGTGTAAACTAATTAACCCACAGATTAACACTTTCCTCTGGTTTTGTGACAGATTTGGAAGTGATATGAACATATGTGTTTCAAATAATTTATAGAAGTGAAGATCATGGATCATGTTCCCCTGATGACACCCTAGATGATATTTGGAGGCTACCAGGTGCCAGATACAGTGACAGGAGATGGTGGAGGTAAAAACAGCCTGTTGGCTGGCTTCATCTTGTTCTCTTGCCACTCACACAAAACCACCAACCCCTGCTTGCTCACAGCAAAGACTTTTATATCATTTGGAAGTGACTGTTGATGGCTACTCTTATGAACAGGGTGGCATATAGAAGAGTTCACAGGTCTGATTTTGTAATGACAGCATTCCTGGACCGTATCAGGAATAGTGTGGCCATTCCTGGACCATATCAGGAATAGTGTGGCCACCAGAACCACAGAAATCATTTTTCCCCTGTACTCAGCACTGGTTAGGCCACACCTTGAGTACTGTGTCCAGTTCTGCGCCCCACAGTTTAATAAAAGTGTTGAGGTGCTTGAATGTGTCCATAGAAGTGCAACAAGGCTGGTGTGTACGTAGTGTGTACAATGTGTCTATGTAGTGTGTACATAGTGCGTGCATGTAGCAGGTGTCAGCTGCTGCCCTCTACTGCGCTAAATTAGACCTTCCCATCAGTGAACCATCAGCAACCTGCTTAGAACAACGTCCTACCTCTCTAAAGATCACTGCAGGGGCAAAAGCTGTCATCTGTGAAGACCTGCCTGAAGGGCTCAGTATGTCTCAGGAGGGTTCTGGATAGACTGAGTGTACAAAGAAATCTACAAGTTAAGAACAACACAAAATGTGTGGGCCTGGCAACATTTGAGGACAAAAAGCACACTGCGCAGAGGCCGTGCAAAGAACTGTAGCAGGTTTGGATGCAGGAAAATATTTTTTAACCCAGCCTTTGTTTGGTTCAGATTCCAAGTCATTGCCTACTGAGAATGTGGTAGTGAAAGTGGCTTAAGTATAGCCAGGTTTTGGTGTAGACTGGGCACAGCTGCACAATTTCCAGACTCCAGGTCGGCAGAAGACCTTGCAGGCTCCCTGCTGTTCAGTCACAAGTCTGCAAGAGATTACAGCCCTTGTAGATTTGCCAGCCAGTTTGCTCCTCTGAATGTACCCTAACCTAACTGAGCTACAAAAACGTTCAGCTAGCTGAAGCTGTTTGAAACAGATTTTTGCTGGCCTGGCTCACTCTGATGCAGATGATTTAAATGAGCAAATTTGTTGCAAGCAACAAGGTGGAGCTGTCTAAAGGGCAATGAGAAAAATCAACAGTACTGGGCTGAAGAATGAGATTACAAAGCACAATCACAAAAGGACATCTATTCAAGCCCCAAAAAATGTAATGATTAAAAAGCTCCTAATCTAATATTTTATTTCCTTAAAAATGTTAATTTGTGTGTGCATTTGCGAACGTGTTCATGGTCAGTAAGAATGTGTACACCAACCCTTTGTGCCTGGACAAATCAGAGAGTGTAGAAAACAAACAAAGAGAAATTAAATTGCTCACAACTACACCTTGTCAAACCTTCCAAACAGGAATGCTTATTCTTTTCAGAATTTGTTATTTAAGACTTCTCACATTTTTATGTTGCATATCACAGCTGGGGGTTGGAAAGAACCTCTAGAAATCATTGACTCCAACCCCTTCACAAAGTAGGAGCACCTCGGACAGTCTGCACAGGTATGCATCTAGATGAGTTTTGAAAGTCTCTAGAGAAGAAGACTCTACAACCTCTCTGGGCAGCCTGTTCCACTGCATGTGGTTAAAAAGGACAGAGGCAATCAAACACAGAAAATACATTAAAGTATCATACTCTGTGAACATATTGATTTAATGATGACATTGACAGTAAAACTCTACTCAAAAGCCATGGTTAGCCAGGACATTGCCAATGATTGATTACTAATTTTAAAGGATTGAAGATTTTTTCCTAATAATATTTCTGTCCAAATAATAATGTTTCTTCCAAATTCAGCTATAACCTTCCCTGTGATTCACATCTCCCATTCATTATTCTTCCAATCTTATCAATATTCTTTCTATATCTAGGAGAGTAGCTGGTCCTGGCTATAGCCTTTAAAGACACATATAGGACATGCCTCAATCACCTAAGAAAAATTAACACACCTTTTTCATGGTTGGAAGGCTGGTCTAGAATAAATATGTATAAATATCTATGTATTTATACACTGTGTAAAATATGTATTATATATGTAATATATTTATACACTGTAGATATGTATATACATATATATGTATATATTTATACAGTGTATAAATATGATCACTAAATGAGTGATTAGATAGAGTGGATTTTGGTTGTATAGAGCCTTCTCTGACCAGCACTTCAAAACTTGTTTTTTTTTCCAGACCACTGGTCACTGAGAAAACGTACAAATTGCTATGCCATTGCTTGCCAGGGACAGTCATGTTACACTTGCTTAGTGACCAAGAGGAAGATATTCTTGCATTAGCACTGTAAGCTGAAAGTGGCTGCTTTGTGCCAGTAGGAGTTTAAAGTGCATACAGAATATGAAGGAAGCTTGTTCACTCAGATTAACTTTGCAGAAACCTCTTCTTCATGTCATGTTACAAAGGAAGGGAAAGGGACTGGAAAAGGACAATTTTCATCAATACTTGGCCTCAGCTCAGTTTAATCAATGTGAAACTGCTTTTGTTTGTTGGCTACCAAAATGACAAAACAGAGCAAGAAAGTTTGCTTCATTACAGCTCAGATTACTAAGTGCAGTTCAAGGGGAGACAGGACCTGATAGATCCTCAATTCAGACATACAGATGCAAAAAAATAGACACTAAAAATGAGGAAAGGAGCTTATATAAACAATTTAAACATCCGTCTCATACATGCTATTAAAAGAATATGTTCTCAATGGCAATGGCTCAAATAAATCACTTCTGCTGAGATTGTAGCAGTAGTTTAGAGGCTGAATCTCTCCTCTGATTTTAGAGAAGCTACACTGAGCATGGTTTTTTTCAAATAATGTTGGGCTTATTGATAATGTATGGGGTTTGTAAGTTTCTGGAAGAATAAATTGTGAGGATGAACAGTATGCTAGCTCTTTGTAGAAAATTGCCCATCAGATTAGAGCTCTAATAATCTAATACAGGGTTAATAAAACCTGCATAGAAAACCAAGAGGGAGGGCACTTGGGTTGCTGTGAATTTTTTTTAAGCTGTGTGAAGCTCTATGAAACACCTTGTATAAATAAACTCTTACTCAGTTATGGGAGATACATTGATACTTTGGAGATATTTAAGAGATTTTTTTTTATTATTATTCTGATGGCATGCACAAAAATTTTGTTTTCCTTTTGTTTTGAGCTGCATTTGACATCCCACTTGTGCCTTTAGGAACTCTTTTCCCTTTATGCTAATTAATTAGGACAAAATGCTTTTATTATAGCAACATGTGCTATTGTGACTGTTGCATATTTATCAGTCCATATTTCTACATAACAACCCTTTTTCCATACTGTGTATGTAGAAGTCAATTCTTACCTTATTACTTACTTACCTTTGAACCTACCATATTTGTGGTGTGTATAGTACTCCTTCCCAGTAACAATAAACCTCTTAGAATTCTGTGCTGCATTCACATTCGATATTTTGGGCTTGTCAACAAGATTGAGCTTAATTCAACACTGCATTGCACATCATGTAACTACCTGCCCCTGTGGAAATCAGAATAGAGTTAATATAAGATATTACCACACTGATTCTGTAGCATTTGAAGATTGCATCAAGATAGTTCTAAATGACCACACACGGTGCAGTGAAGCAGCAGAGGTAGCCAAATATTTATAGTCACACAGTATTTCCTAGTAATGTGCTGAGACACTGGCTCCTATTGTCTAAGAAGGAATTGTGTCACCTATTGAATAAAATGTCAGTTTACATTTGTTTATTGCTTGTCATGTAGAATTTGAGAGTGTATTAATCTGCCTCTTGATGTAAATTTGGTGTTCTTTTGCCTACCACTGAAATGCAGCCACCTCTGGGGAGACGCATGGCAGCTGTGAGTGGCTTAAGGCATTACAATAGTGTGGGAACCAAGTGAAGAACTGTGATTTAGTGGCAACCTGGACTTTTAAACAGCTACTGCTCAATAAGTTCTTTGAAATGATGACTTTACTGCATGTTGCAGCAGCTGCTGGACTCTTATACTCCCATAAGGAGAAAATGAGAAATATCTAATTCCTTCTTGATGTTTTGTTGTTGTTGCTGCTTCAATAAACCAGCTGGCTGGGCTTTTATAGTTATTTGGTTTGTTTCATTTATAGAATTAAAGACATAATACTGATAAAATATTTAGGAAAACAGACTATTCTTAGCTACTAAGTGGACCCACACTTCATAGATACTCTGTTTGCTACTGGTCAGCACTCTTAAGTGGTTTGCCCTCTGTTTCTCTTTTACTGCAAGGATCATCTCTCACTCTTTCCACAAAGTCAGATTCTTCATGTTTCTCACAACGAATCCTTTCTTATTTTCCTTCAGGTAACTGTGACTGATGTCAACCTGAGCAATGGGAAATTAATATGTGGTGATAAAAGTCAATGGAACAACATTTTATAACCAAAAATACTCAACCTTGAAACAAAAACCATCCTGATCTAACCCCTAGTAGTAATAACAATTTCAAGAAGCATGGTATGTCATCTTAAATCTATCAGTATGTTCCAGTGAGTACTTTGAGGGCCAGGGAACACACTCACACATGGGCACCCTCATCTGGGTACAGTTTCAACACTTTATTATAGCTTAAAAACTAAAACCATAAGGATAAAGGTATACTGGAAACCACACTACTTGAAGCTCAGATACTAAAATCATAGAAAGAAAGGTAAATGACAAGGTACATCGAGCAACTCTGTTGATCAAAGAGTTATATTCACTCTATCCAACTGACCAGGAAAGCTGTGCAGATTGCAGGGCTGGCTGGCACCCATCTTCTCAAGGCAAGTGTTCCCACTGAGAACTGCACCATGGTGGTCCTAACTGGTGCCGCTCCAACCCAGCCACTTATGCACTCAGCATATCTGGGTTCAGAGTTCTGTGACACATATCCAGGACATCCCAGAAGCCCAAAACCAGGAGAACGAAGCCCCTCCTTTATTCTAGAATCTGTTACAAACCATCACTCCCTATTGCTCATGCACATACCTGCAAACCCTGCTTCCCCCAGATTTAACCTTTCAGTAACCTAGTGATTATCGGCCTGTTGTAACTTCTGGTCAAAAGCATACCAAATTTTCCCTCTTACACACTAAAATCTATCAGTCATTTGATCTATTCATTCCAAAAGAAACGTGTCCAAAAGGCTGATCTATTTATTCTAAAAGAAATATGTCCAAAGGGCTAGACATACCAAGGACTAGATTTAGGATCTTCTGCCATGGGATGGAGTCCAGAGAGTTGCAGAATGTGCCTGAACTCACCTACTCAACATCTGGTAAAGTTGGTGAAAAGACAGAAAATATACAAAAGCTAGGATGCCAAAAGAAGAGCCACCTGCATAAATATTTTATCATTGTTTTAAAGTATCTAATGGGTTTTTGAATATTCATTGGAAAGGTGAAGCAATTTCAAGAAGCAAGACTGAGGGTCTTTTTACACAGCGCTCTACGATCCATCTGTTTGGATGCCCTACTGAAAGCACCACAACTTCCAAGTCCTCCTTTCATCATTCAGAAAAGTAAGTTTAACCAAGTTCACCAGAATACACTGGAGAGCAGTCATTCTCTGCAGAGTCTTGTTATTGTTAGAAAAAAATGCAAAGGTCAGCACTAAAAAAATCAGACAGAAAAATAGGCATCCAAAAGTTCAGTTTGTATGCAGAACTAATTAATGTCCTGCAGAACACTCAAATATTTAGAAAAGCACTTTTTTGCCACATCTATAAGGAAAAGAAGTACAATTTTCTGAGTTTGATAGGTGTGAAAGAAACTTAATTAATTTTTGAGTTAGCTTGGGAGTTTCCCTCCCCCCCCACAATATTCACCAGACTAACTCAGCCAGCTGGAAGTTAAACGGGAAGCTATATTTTACAGCATAACACAAAATTGCAAACATGTATACAGAATATATACAGATATTTACAACTATATACAAGTAATACAGAAGTCAGAACCCCTCCCAAACAGCAGAACCCCTTCCAAACAGCAGAACAGCTCCACCCAGGAGCACTCTGAGCAAACTCCCTTCCTTTTTCCTCACTCCCTCCCTTTTATCAGAAGGCTTATGTGCAGGCATGAGATTGACAGATCATGAGTTAGACGAAGAATGATTAGTTTAGGTTACATAGGTTCAGGCAGAGATAGTTAATGCAGCAGCAGCAGCCAGATACACTGACTCACTTTGTTTATGTTTCTTGCTTTTATATCTCACAGTAGAACCAATGAGTGATATAGACATCACTATTATTTTCTTTTCACAGCCAATGACCTAATTTCTCTCATTAAAATATTCCTATTAGTTTCAAAACAGCACAGCCTCGTAGCTGGAATACCTACTGAATGTTGGAACCAAACTGGGTAAGAAGGGACCAACTGAGGTAGGAAGGGAAATATTAATTTATGTCTCACGTAGCAAAAAGAAAAAAAAAAAAGTTGAGGCATATTCTAGAAATGCTTCCTACATCTCAGCTCTATTCTTTGGTAAAACTAGCCTGTGTCAATAATTCCATTATTTTTGATAATTTTGTCTGAAAAAAACATTTTGTGAGTATTTACTGACTTTCAACATAATTGCACTGGAGACTGATTGTCTTCCATTAAAAAGTTAAAAAAAAAAAAAGTTTCTTAAACATATTTAAACAAATTAAAATATTCAGTTAGAAACTAAATTAATATGAGGCCAAGTTGATATCTTTTGCTTCACACTGATTCTGATACCAATCAGAACAGTTCAGTCTAAGCTCCAGACAATCAGATTTGAAGTTAGTTCATCCTCCTGTAAATGGAACAAATCATAATTGGATCATTTAGAAGCTGCAATGTTGCCGCAAGTAATCATTGTCCAATGCAAATCAAATAACAGTTATTGTTTAAATGTTCTTCATAAAATCTACAGAGAGCACATACTCCAAAAGCAGCATTGTTTTCATACAGTTTCAGTACATATGCTGCATGAGCACCAGAAACACAGAAACAATGTGTGAAGGAAACTATTTAGCAGTATTCTCTTAAGGTTCTGGTCAACTTCATAGCCTTATTATTCTGACAAATTTCCAGTAAAGTCATGTTTAAAAAAAAATAAATAAAAGAGGAAAAAGGATGATTTTTTGATGTGTTAGTTCAGTTTGGCTGGAAAATGCATCAAAAGTTCTTTTTACAGTCAGTGCCAGTGTGAGAAGGCTGTCTGAGGATTGATGTCCTTCTAGTGAGACTACCTTCTCCATCAATAAAGCTTAGCAAGGGAACTGAACCTAGTTTGCAGCTTCATAGTCTCCTTCAGCTACTTTGGGGTCTGCAGTAGAAAATGACACTTTAGGGCAAAATACACCAACCTAAAAGGAAGTGTTTAGAAGAAGTTGCTTATGTAATTCATCTCAGTGCACCTTTCTTCTCTGTAGGAAAAGAGTACACTTGGGTATTTTATTTCCCAGAAGTAAAGCAAAGAGTGGGAGAAAAAAGGGAAAAAAAAAAAAAAAAAAAAAAAGACAAACGGCTACTAAGCATTTTTATTCTGTTTAATGGAGGAATTATTTTTGCCACTTCTGTTTGTGTATATTAAAAGAAAGGTGATCAAATAATAAACTTTAATTTGCTATGCCTTCCTTTTATTTTCAACAAAACTGCTTTTACACTAAGCTTTCAAAACATTTAAGGAGTTCTATGGAAGATTTCCATGTCTAGTTTCCTGATTAAACAGTGCATAATTCTTCATGGATAACTCATATCTTCCAGAGATTCCCTCTGGAGAGTGTAAGTTGTTAGTGGAGAAGCAACAGGGAGATAGCAGATTTATAGGAGGAAGAATCTAAGTAAGCTGCCTACACAGACTTTTTGGTTTCTCCACAGCCTTTGGCATATAATATATACATGCTGGAAGAAATCCTGCTTCCACTGAACTTAGTGGGAGATTGCCAAACATTTCCACCAGGCTAACATTTTGCCTGAGGAATTTTGGAATGAATGTAAGCCATCATGCTTCAGGACACTGAGGAATGGAACCTCTAACTAGTAGTGTTGGTCAAGGAATTTTCCTGTGGCCAGTTCATTTAAGGTACGGTAGAACTCCACGTAGAGTGACTGGCTCCAGTCCTAGCAGGATTATAGCTTCTTATGATAGTGCCTCATCTTGACAGACTTCCCAGTCTCTGAAAGAGTTTATTCAAGACTCTTTCTGGCATTCCTGGGCAGTCTGTAGCATCATCCCTTCAAGGACTGCTCACTACAGAATTTCTAGCACCTTACCTTCATTTATCTGGGCGAAGACACTTATGACGACAGGGTATTTGACTACATGAACCAGTAGTTTGGCTTTATAAGATCATTCTTATCAGTGTGATGTAGAAGATGCATGGAGCATTTCTCACTTTCTGACACAAACATCATGCAACTATGGCCACAGAGAATCACTGCCGGTTCTGGAATTCCACATTTCACTGATGCATATTGGATCCACACATTTTTATCTACCCAGTGCTCATCTCTTTTCATTCTATACCTCTCCAGCATTTCCTTTCTATTAAGCACAGAGGCTGGAGGTCGTTTTCCTTTTTTACTTCCCTAGTGCCCAGGATAAACTTCAGCTATGTATTCTCAGCCCATGTATCTGGCAACTCTGCGTTCTTCTCTGTTTCTTGCTCATCCTCCCTTCTGTTTGCAGCACCTCCTAATTTAGTAGTAACTTCAGGTTTAACAAATATGATGTGTCCTTCTACTTCAAGTTCATTAATGAAAATGTTGAATAATGCTAAATAACATTCCTGTCCTTATATCACTTCCCTGCAGTGTGATGCATTGCTGCTTAAATTACACTACAGTGAGTGCTCCCTTGCACTCTACATCCTAGTGCTGAGGATGTGCTGCAGTGTAAAATTGTAGATAAAAGCAAATTAGAATATTCTGATATCTTGGGCTTAGTTAAATTGTATTTCAGAAGTTTCTTTGTACCTTTGAAACTTGGAATGCAGGTGTGCAATATCTTAGTTGACAGGGGAGCCATGTTAATAGGTTTGGCAGTGCTTGGAAAGTACAGATTGAGCCAAATGTTTGACTTTGGGAGAATGCTTTAATGTTTTATTAGCACTTCTGCTTCTTTTCAAGAAAATCAGTGGTCATTTGGGAGGTCTGATGAGAAGCATTTCATCAACAGAGTACTAATGTTTCTAAGGAGGAAAATTGAAATAATTTAGTATCCTAAAAAGTGATTTGCTTATAAGTATATCTGAAGTTATTCTAACTTGTTTCTCCAGTCATAAAGACATGAAGTTTGAAGGGTCTGTCAGGGTAATAACATCCCTTTCCTCCCTGGACACTTAGCTAAAGTATAAAGCTAAATAGCTGTTCCAAATAGTTGACTTTACCTGGGATTTCTCAGTAAGGTCAACCCCTTGTCAGACAGCTATTTTCTGAATGCAGCCTAACAGAGAAACTTAACGACCTCTATTTACTTCAAGTAGAAATCCATCAAAGGGACAATTAGCTAATTTTAAACATAAATTGGTTCCCTGGTGAGAAGCAAGCTTATAAATAAACCATTTCATTTGTTCACTGAACTAGACTGTCATGCAAGTGAAATTGCTGACTCCAAAACAGAGAGGTGATTTTAAATGTTTACACGAATGAGTTCAATTTGGCAAACTTTTCTTGCCTTAAGTGCCCTGAGAGATGGACTTAGGGGAAGAAAGTGGCTTCCTTGCCACTGCTGATGAGCAGGCAGGTTGAAGCCAGGCTCAGCCCTGCTGCATTTACATCATTTGCTGAAGGAAGGCAGCCCAAGTTCTTTCCAGTGATTCTGTTAGCAAGCAGCAAATGGTGCAGATAGAAACAGCTCCTCAGTTTTCCAGCTTGCACGCAAATAACTTGGGTGTTGGCACCACACATGGAGCAGAGTAAGTTCATGCTCTCAATTAGACTGTACAAAATTGCAAAGTGTTTGCAAGAAGGCTGCCCTGCTTTCCTGTGGTTTTCTCTCGTGTCCCTGTCACTATGGAACATGGGTACTTTTAGTCTTCACTGCCATTAGTTTTCCATTAGTTTTCCACTATAAGACAATCTGATGAAAGAAAGGAAGTGTTTCTTTCTGATAGAGTCATTGCGCCTCAGTTTCATAAGTATGGTGCTTGGCAGAACTTAGGTTTCCAGAAGAGTAAAGGAAGGAAGGAAGGAAGGTCCACGTTTCAGGAAGCTGCCTTATGGCACACACTGGGGGCTTTCATTTTCTTTCCAAATCAACATCCCTGAGAAGCAGCATGTGCACACATCATGTATTGCCAGTACTCATCACCACAGCTTTTTGACAGTACTAAATTTTTAAGGGGTGAATACATGAGAATAAACTGAAGGTATTTAAAAGGTGACAAGTAGGTAAAGAGAGAAAAGACACTACAGGCAGTTTCCAGTCCCGTGAGATATGGGGACCGTGAAAATGTCTGATGAGACCCAAGTGCATTCTCAAGCAGAGAACGTGATGGAGCCTTCCTAGGTCAGATGGAGGGCTCAGGAGGAAAATTTTATAGCTGTCTTCACTCTGTTTGAATAGAGGTCTCCAGTTTGCTGTGTGAAATGTTATCAGACTGGAGATTAATTTCTTCTAACGGCAGCCAACTGCTAGAGGCAATAAAAAGGGGAAGAAAGAAAAGATCCTTTAAGTAGTATTTAATGACCTTCTCCTGCACATTGTTTTACTTTGCCAGATTAATATCAAGTCACTTGCATAAATGCATCTGTCTGTGTGTGTGCGTGCTTGTGTCTGTGTGTGACTCTGCATTTGTAGTGAGACTGGACTTGTGTACATGATTTGGTCTCTTCTCTAATGCTGATTATCTTTGCTCAGAGGAACATGCCATGATTAAATCAGCTAATCTCATCTCAACTGGAAGCAAGAGATACAATTGTTCCCACAGCTGGGAAACAAGAAGTCTCTATCCTGAAGTAGATTATCTATGTTCAGTGGACTTTTGGGACCTTCATCGTTCTTTGGAACAGGTGGCAGAGAAGTTCAAATTATGACATTGCTTTCTATTTTCATGCCTGCTAAGTGATGCTTCATGCTGAAGATTTCTTGAGTAAATATAACATTGATAGGATTTTATGGAGCTGCATCTGACACATCAATGGCATTTAGGCATGATCGAGTAAACTTGTGACTCAATGTAATTCAAAGTCATGAAGTACCAGATCATTTTCAGCTGTGGAAACCGAAATCTTTCCAATAACCACGTAGGAGAAGAAGACACTGGGAAAACTCAATACACAGTTTTTGCCACAGGCAGTAAATGTAGGATCTTACTTTCACCACAGCTTAGCTGACCAATGTCTTATTAATAACTAATAAATATTCTTTGCTATATATATTTATTCATTTTTAAACCACAGAAGTGTATCCTAGGGAGAAATAAATCTGAGGAACTTCTGTCCTAACATTGCTGGAATATTTCTAGTAAGGAGAGGTTAGCGTTTTCTTTCCTTGAATCTTTGTACAATCTGAGTTGATAAATACCATCAATGAAATTAATGTTCACTCTTCAGAAGTTACTGGTGTGGCAGAAGAAAGCAATAAATTAAATTATTTCAGTCCTTATCTGGATCACATCAATACATAACAGACTTGTAGTTACTGGAGTTACCTCCATTTACAAACCATGTACAGACAATCAAGTATAAGAAACAGTTTTACTTTTTTTTTTCTTTTTTTTTTTTTTTTCCCCTTCAGTAAATCTCAACATTGAGGACAGAACAAGTCTGCTACAAAGGAGAGGCTAAGAATAGATCATAAAGTATGTTTGGTAGAAGAGGACTCATACTTCCAGCGTTTTGTGGAGAACCACAGCTGTGGTTCAGCACACATTCCCATAAAATGATTATCAGATGCAAGTAAGCAGTTTCCCAGCAGTATTCTGTGGTTCAGAGTTAGCAGCTAGCAATTCTCACCACACAGCTGAAGTCATCTCCCTGGGTTTGCCCCATTTTTTTCAAACAGAATGAAACACACCACAAATTCTGGAAAGCTGAGAAGATAAGTTATGAGGCCAATGCTCAACTAGGGAAAACTAAAAGAGGGAGAAATAATTTAAGGTATGCACATAAGGCATATAGTCACATTCTATCTTCTACTGTATCTTTATTGTGACAAAAGCAAAAGTTGTTTTCAGTTATTTTTCCACAGGAAGACCACACACCATCTTCTTCCCAGTTCGAAAATTTTATGTCTTATTCCCACTCTGCCAGAAGAAATAATTGAGATACTCATATCGAAGCCACAAGCTAGGGTCAAAGCAAGGATCATTGTTTGGAATCAATGCTGGTTTCAGTGGAAAGAAAATATGCCTCTCTTCACTTTCTCTTTACTGGCTAATTTGATCATGTCTTTGAAGGATAACACTTCCAGAGGGCTATATGGAAAATGACTGCCAACTACATCAAGTGATTGTTCTGAAGCATACTCAGGAGGCTGAATCTGAATCAAAATCAAACACAAGTCCTTTCAAACTTGATTTGAACAAATAATGTGTTCTTTAGATGGGAAACCAATTAGCTGAAGTAGATAGTTCAGCTTATACTGATGGGAATATACAGGTTTTTAAAGGTTGTGGTTGCAGTGTGAATGAAGCTACCTGTCTCTCTCACAGAGGTGATGCTGCCTTGGGCATTCCTTGACATAGCCATCCTCAGAAACTACCCATGCAGGGAGTGCTAAAACTGCAATTTCTACTGTGTCATCTTCTGAAGATACTTTTGGCAGGGGTTTAACTAGGAAGAACAGTGTCAGTACTGCGAATTAGCTGTGTGTTACAGCGGCAAGAAACAGAAAAGGAAAGAAAGCTTCTTGAATTTTGGCACAAAACAAGGGTAGCTTACTCCAGCTAGTCTTCCCCAAATGTAGCCCTGGTCACCAAAGACAGAATAGCATCCTTGTGTGTCAGTCAGCTCAGGGCACCTAAATCAGACATCTGCTCAGAATTACCTTCTAGAAGAATCTCTGCTTTAGCCATTGACTATAGAGGGAAAGGAGCCAGTTCCACCAGATGTTGTCAACACCTCCTGACTAGTGGTGTCACCTGAGGCAAAATCCCGTCGAGAGTCTAGGGAATAAGATCACTCATAGCTCCTTCTGTTCTTCCATATGCATCCTGTGCTTCATTCATCTGTGCATGAAGATTCTGCTTACAGCTGTGAGATCTCTGATATTTACCATATTGGCGCCTTTGGATTCAATCACCAAAATTATCCTCCAGAACATTGCAGAGTATGGATTTCAGTGTTTTATTTCTTGATGGATGTATTATCATTAAATTTCAAGAGAGAGATTGAGATATGAAGAAATCATGAAGCCATATAGGAACAAGGTAGACCTACTAAGAAAAAGGGGCATCTATTTTTATGATCTGAGAAAGTATTTATATAAGCTAGAATATTAACAGGCAAATGTATTCTTTAAAAATGAGTGAAAATAATAAAAAAAAAGCTTTAGGAAGTACAAATATCACACTCTAATCCCAACCACTATCCTGCTTTATGAACACAGGCATTCTCAGGCACTTCCTTCATTTAATTAAAAAAATAATAACTATTATTATTATTATCTAGCTCCTAGATGACACTTTTGTCCATCAATCTCAAACTACATTGCTAACAACATTTTTGCTGTTGTTGTTGTTGTTGTTTTGTTTTCCAGATTTGGGACAGGAGCTGTGCAGGGATAAGCAAAAAGCCTTGCCCTTTTGGAAGCGTATCTTTGGGACAGGACACCCTTCTGCATCTCAGATTACTTCTATACCTGATAACCCCCACTTTGCAAACTCCATTCCTATTCATAGTGGGTTCTGAACTAAATTGATTAAAGTTTGAGAAGCCTTCTGGTGCTGAGTTGAAAGAAGTGATGTACAGTAAGTGTGTGGTAAATATTTTATGCATTGTCTCCATAAGACGGCAAAGATTATTATATCATTGCTCAAGAAACAAGCAAGAATTTGGTTGACAGAAGAGCTGTTGATTCATGACTGTTCTGTATAGCTGCTCATCAAAAGAATTTTCCAACCAATGGGAGAAAAATAAATAAATCAGATTCAGAACAACATGCAAAAAAACCCCAAAACAGTATTTATTTCAGGTCAAGTAAAACCTTTTACTCTGATAAACTAAAAATATCTCATAAATAGACATGTAGTATGACCTTTTAGAATAAGAAAATATCTTTTCTGTATGATTTTCTACTGATTTTAAAATAAATGTAATAAAAATCAGTAAACAGTAAATATTTTCAAATTGCTTCTTCATTATAGACAAAAAAATGGTCTGAAAGTAAGATTCCCAACTCTTTTCTTCTTCACTTTTCTCATTTGAGATGGTTCTTGGTGTTCAACAAAGAGATGAAGTAAGTATTTCTGTAACTTGGGTCACTTGCTAACACATTTCTGCATTCATAGAATCATACAATCACAGAATATCAGGAGCTGGAAGGGACCTCAAGAGATCATCCAGTCCAACTCCCCTGCCAGAGTGGGATCATCTATACCAGATCACACATGAATGTATCCAGGTGGGTTTTGAATATCTCTGGAAAGGGAGACTCCACAACTCCTCTAGGCAGCCTGTTCCAGTGTTCTGTCACCCTCACAGGGAAAAAATTCCTCCTCACATTTAAGTGAAACTTCCTATGCTTCAGTTTCCACCCATTGCTCCTTGTCCTGTCATTGGGCATCACCCAGCAGAGCCTGGCTCCATCCTCCTGACACTCACCCTTTACATATTTATAAACATTGATGATGTCACCTCTCAATCTCCTCTTGTCTAAGCTAAAGAGCCACAGCCCACTCAGTCACTCCTTACAGAGATGTTCCATTCCCTTCATCATCTTTGTGGCTCAGTGTTGGACTCTCTCAAGCTGTTCTATGTCCCTCCTGAACTGGGAGACTCAGAACTGAACACAGTACTCCAGATGTGGCCTCAGCAGGGCAGAATAGAGAGGCAGGAGAACCTCTCTCAACCTACTAGCCACAGCCCTTCTAATACACCCCAGAATGGCATTGGCCCTCCTGGCCACAAGAGCATACTTCCGGCTCGTTGTCAACCTCCCATCAACTAGGACCCCCAGATTCTTTTCGTCTTTGCTGCCTTCCAACAGGTCAGTCCCCAATCTATGTTGCTCCCAGGAGTTGTTCTTCTGCAGGTGCAAAATTCTACACTTGTCCTTGTTGAATTTCATTAAATTTCTTCCTGCCCAACCTTCCAGCCTGTCCCAGTCTCACTGAATGGCAGCACACCTTTCTGGTGTGGCTGCCTCTCCATTCACGTTGTTGTCTGGCAGAATTTACTTTTTGGCTTTAGCCCCTGGAAAGGGGCAGTGAAACAAGATCAGAACAAAACTGAAAAAGTGTTTCAGAGAGTTCAGCTCTGTTCTACCCACAGAAGCCAATGGCTAAAAGGCTAATGGCTACCACATTTTCACAAGTATATTGCTCATTTCCATCAGGAAATTTTGCCCCAGTGTAATCTGATAGTTCAAAACATGTATCAGAGATTCCTGAAGAAGCAGCACTATAGTCCATCTGATTTATCTGCTATACAATTAAGTAACTACTTCTCCAGCATGCAGATCATATATCTTATGGTTAAGCATGAAGACATCCCCTTCACTGATTGCTACACATGGTCTTGCACCACGCAGAAGCTTTCCTTCAAGTTTTGTCTGTCCAATTCCCTTCCCAAATGACTTTACAGAAGACCCAATACATTAATTCCTTGAGATGTTTAGTGCATCCAAAACACCGAGGTCAGATACATGTTCTTGTGCAAGCAGCAATCAGAGTCACAAGTAGAAACAAAGTTGTCTGGAAATTTTTACTTAAGTATCAATTTTTGACAGTTCCAAAAATCCCCGTTGGCATTATAATAGTGGAAACAAAGATAATTAAAATATCCAGTGATGAAACTTTTTTGTTACAGTTGCTATTTCAAAAAGTATGAGACAATTAATTTAGGTACAAAGAAACCTGCTGCTCCCGTAAGGGTAGATGTTTACTCTGTAGTATGTGCTGTTAACTGCTTTAAACACTTCAGATCTGCCCATTTACAACAGTGTCTAAATCACTGGTTCTCTCCCTTTCATATTTTTATAATAAGTACTCTAACCTTTTCTTATCTGTATTTTGCAATGATTTACTTAGTTCTAGTTAATGAGATACTTCTGTTTATATTTATATTTCAGGATTTTTTACTAATGTAGTTGCTGTTTAACTGTAATAGTGATAAGTGGATCCAAGTACATTAAATGTGGTTCATTTGGTCTCGATATCGGTGTAGCACAGATTCAAAGTTATCAGAAGGAAGGTAAATGGAGGCTTTATGGATCAGATTACTCAGTGGAATGGCATCCTTCTGACATCAGCAACGAATTTCCCTCCAAATTGTTGAAACAAAACTGCTACAAGGGGAACCTTCAGAGGTTTTAGCTGAAAATTCCAACTTTTGGACAAATATTTTAATAGGTAAGTCACACCTGGCTAGTCATTCAGCTGGTATTCCTGTATATGTGCATCATCTGGTTATCACGTTCATGTGTAGTGAAGTTTTAATTTCAGTGTGTTACGCCAAATCACAGGTGGAAGAGGGCAAAATGCAACAAAGGCTTGAAATATTTTTTAAAAATCTCTTTTCTTCCTCTGGCTGACTTCTGCGTATTTGACAACCCTGCTATGCCTTTCCATTGGAATTTCCCAGTTTTATCTTCTTGGACAAGGTGTTAGGATGTTGAATAAGAAGAGAGATGTCAATATTTTAAGCAACGTAGGCCAGAAATTGTAAGTTCCCATTTGCCACAAAATAGAGACCTGTAGTGCTGAGCTACTCAGAGTGAGCTTTTCCCATGGAGTGATCTGGTTAAGCACCTAGAGTGTGACACCTTTCTTACATGTAATGGCTGCGAAAAAATGCTTCTGGTTAAAATTCATGCAGTAAAAGAAAACTCAATTATAAGCAGTCATTCAAAATGGAAAAAAAAGCTAATATAGCTCAGCTTTCAACAGCCACTTCTGATAGCTAATAAATGTTTGTCTTTCCTTCTGTGGATATATATATTTTTTAAAATCCCATTTTTAAATGAAGCTGCTTACTTTTCTCAAACTGTTTGGTTACTTATCATTAGTTGGAATTCTACTTCTTCATCAGATTTTCATTAAATTAGAGGTTATTAGGAAAGATCAGATGGATAGATAGACGCGCACACACACACACAGAGAAAATGATCAAACAAGTCTCATTTCCTTACAAGCCTAAGGTAAAAATAACATTTTGGAATTTCCACTCTGGAGTTTTGAGCACTTTTCATTACAGGATCAGGAATGAAACTTGGCACTGCTGTCTAGAGTCGTTTATTGTAGACAGTGGAATTATTGTTTACCCTCCAATGAAATGTTTCCTCCTTTTTCTGGGTCTTGCATGAGAAGTGAGAAAATTGTTTAAGAGCAGAAATCTAAATCCCATCATGGCTACCAGAAGCCCCCTGCCTTCTGAGAAGTACTAAAGGAGTCGTAAGTGACAAATAATTGATTTGACATGCTTGATCTTTTTTGTGTGCATGGATATGCGTGAACATCTTGCAGTTTTCCCACATTGACCCACTCATTGGGGAAAGTCCACCTACCAAAAGCTTGTTCTGGGCAAGATAACAGCATAGGAACCTTCTGCAAGATGATCAACAAAGGGCTGACAGGTAGAGAAGGTGAATGCATAGCAATTACTCTTTCTCCCAGTAAAAGAATTGAGGGTTCACAGTGCATTGTACAGATAAGAGCACTGCTATCTGCTATAAAATAAAAGGACAACATTTTCATGCGTAAGGTATTTTCATGATAACAGCATGTGTAACCGTACAAAAATAAGTGTCAATCATGTTGATTGAACAGCAGGATAGCTCAAAAGTATGCTAAATACAACTAGTTGCTTCTTACCTCTTACCCTGTGTAAACAACTTCTCCACAGTCATTCATTGCTCTCCTTACCCATAGTACAGCATCCAAGATAAAATGAAGGTCTTCGTGACTCAGCAGCTGCTCTGGAAAGGAGAAATTTAGTCAAGAACAGGACTGACTCTCTCTGGCACAAGCCCTTCTTCATGCTGTATTCCTGCCTCTTATTTTTGGAAAATAATTCTACTAGGTACAACACATTACCTTAGCCAGGGAACATGGCTAGTCTAGACAGACATGGGTGTTATTAATGAGTGTCATCTAGCTTTTTGACAGCAGGATGCAAAGATTTCAGTGACATCAGGAGTAGCATGCTAAACTTTTCCAGCTGAATTCAAGCTGGAAGTTGTAGCCTATGTCTTGCAGTGGGGAGACATGGATTTAGTGTGGTCCACGTGTGCAGTCTCTGCAGAGAGAGGAGAGAAAATCTCTTCTGAATACATAATCCTGGGGAAATGCTTTTGGCAGAAAAGTACTGTTGAGACGTATGTGAAAAGGTGTGTCACTGCAAGTCATTTGAACAATAGTTGAATTGTATTAGAAACTGTTCAGATGGAGTCCTGAAAAAAATACAGATCAGCAGCTCTTAAGATGGTCCAAATTAGTGCATATGCTGATGCAAACTGACAACCAAGAATGCTTTTAAAACCTCAGACAAGGAAATATCTGATGTCTCCTTAGAAAAGGTGATGAACTTTCCTTCATGTATCTATCACCAATGAAGTGAAATCTTGCAGAAAGGAGTTTGAACCTCATTGACAATCTCCCATGTGTTCCACCACCCTTTAAGGAAACCAGCTGATGAAGCAGACACAAGAGATGTGGCTCTAGCGCCATACATCCGGAAGCTGAATTTTTACTTATTTGAAGTTCTTTTTCTAAGAATAAAATTAACTCTTTAATTAAAAAGCATGAAACAATGCCTCTTGAAACTTTGTCTGAAGTGTTTTTTGAAAGTTAACTAAAAAAAAAAAAAAAGGTGAGTCGTGAAATGACAACAAACTCTATTGAAAACTGGTAGTAGGGGCTTCAAAAAATTACCTTGGCTATTGAAAAAAAAAAATTACAGAAAATCTCTCTGAGTTAGATTGAGGCTGCCCAGTTCTACAGGCCAGATAAAATTGATAACACCATGTGACAACCAGTAATTATAGCTTCTCATAATTTTTGACCAAAACAAAAAATGAAAAAAAGAAACCAGGGAGAGAAGGGAATCAGTAAAAAAATTATTTACAGCAAAACAAATTCAGAGAATGTGCAGGAAACTTGGGTTATGAGTGATTTGCCATCTGTATATCAATAAATAAATAAATAGCAAAGAAGTTTTTCAAACACAAACATCTCCCCCTTCAAAACAGAATATCATACAAACATTTTAGAAAACTAAATTGAAGATATCTCACAAGAGTGTGAGTCCAATATTCTTTGAGCAACAGGTTAATATATTTTATGTAGAATAGGACAGAAATTAAAGGTCTGTGCTCTGCAGCAGCTTGTGTTGAAGAGTCCAGATGGTGGGTAAGGTGTCTGAAGCTAAAAGGAATAAAATGTATCAGAGACATTACTTCAGACAGTGTATTTTTAGCCTACTGAGCAGGGGAAAAAAGAATTTTAAAAGGGGGAAAAAATAAAGCAAACATTTCCTGAAGTGTTTGGGTTTTGTATAATCTGATTGACACAATTGACAGAAAATTCTTAGAAAATTGTCCTCAAGAAACATCCATCTTCTTGGTGCAATTACTCAGGGTGTCAAGATTACCCATAGTGACTTGCACTGATGGGATGTACTCCATATAAATTCCTGGGGATGTCTTCTACAGTCTTTAATAAAACCATACTCAGACGAAACTCATACTTGACCTGAACAAATGTTTCTGAGATTAGGAACCAGTCAGACTCAAAATAGTCCATACTCTAGAGGTGAACTACAAGAAATCTTATAATTCTCTGTCTGAGAACACTGCATGAGAATATATGAATAGGTGAATCAGGTTAGAAAAACTCACTGATTGAGATGCATAGTGAATGTCTTTGTCATTAAAAAAAAAAAAAAATAAAAAATCATCCATTACTCTTTTTACTCATGATTTTTTTTTCCAGCCACCTTTGGATACCATGAAAACTTCCAGCATCCATGGTGTCCAGGCAGCAAGGAGTTCTTCATGTCTGAGCAAATAAAATCTCCCTTTGGTTTATGAACCTGGTAAACCTGGTGTGTTGATGTACTAGCTGTTGTACTGGAAGAGACAGTGAACAATAACTTTCTATTCACCTTCTTCTTGTCATTCATGCTTTTATAGATCTCCTTCCACTCATCTTTTTCTAGGCTTCAAAGTCCTGGTCTATTTATTTGTTCCTCATATGGAAGATATTTCACACCTCTGATTACCCTTGTCATCCTTGAAAACTTTCCTAGTTCTATTACATCCTTACTGAAGGTGTTGGAGGAGGAAGGGAAGGAAAGTATCTAAAGTTGAGCACCATAACCAAAATGCAGGTGTACAGGGATTTTACAATAGTACAATGCATTTGGGTTTGTTTCCTATTCCTTTCCTAATACGTGATAGTGATGTTCAGTTTGTCTTTCTGAGGGCATCTAAGCAAGGAACTGACAATTTTACTGGGTTATTTATTCTAACCACAAGATTTTGTCTCTTAGTGACAGCAGTCATTTCAAAACCCACCACCTTGTTTACAGATTTTTTTTTCTTACTGCTCACCTTTACTTTTTTTTTCTCAAAATCATCACTAAAAAAAAGAAAGAAAGAAAGAAAAGGTAACCTTTAGTTGTGCTATTGCAGAGAAATCAGCCAGACAACATCATCTGATATGTTGCATCATCCCCTCCCTTTGTATTGCCAGCATATCTCTGGGACTACCTTGACAATTTTCTGGGGCTTCAGGTTCCCAATGAATGGTTTCCCATGGTGGGAATGAAGGGCACCATTTTGCTTTGCACTGTACCAAAGCTGAGGAAAGAGGTGACCAGCTGTTCCCTCCTGTGAGGCAACAATAGCTTTTATGGGGGTAAAAAAACCCCAAGAAACAACACCCCTCTGGATCTTATTATTTCTCAACATTTTATGTTCAATATTGGGAAAAAAAAAAAAAGGCAGGTGACTAACCAGGAGTGTTTGAAGTCCAGCTGGTGCTGTTTGGAAGAGGATGTGTCACCCATAGTTGTGAGGTGCCGAGGTGAAGTGGCAATTTAGAGGGTGCCTTCATAATAAGTCCAGTTTTATAACTTGAGTAGTTTAGCCTCTGTCAAACACGTATCACCTGCTGTCCCTTATCAACCGTACCTCTGATGTTTTTGATTCACTCAGCTCAGCTTATTCTTACCATACAAAACAGCATTGGTGGGCTTGTTCTCATAAAAGCAGATCACTAAGACCCTTGAGGCACAGGAAACAGCAAATACATGTTCTAAAAA